>JAJJMA010286147.1:0-71316 GCA_023529015.1 Papaver nudicaule | reverse complement strand
CACTTGATATTTATCGTCCTCTCGTCAAAAGGTTAGTAAGGATTATTATTCGATTTCGTATCTACCATTCTATCAATTTATAGTCAGCGATGTTGTATATATTGATTCCTATAAGAAGGAATGAAAGATTGTTCTTTGAGTCTTAGTACAATGGATATTCCATAGTGATTTGAAGAATTATAACTTAAGAGTGGAAATGAGTTAAGTTTTGAAGCTGAGTACCCAACAGGTTTGCGTGTACCCTACACGAACCATGTTGCGATTAAAAGTTACCGAGCTCACTCAACATATGGTTTTCATACCCTGCACAAACCCGATCAGTTCTGAAATATCTGAACTCGATATATTTCATATAGTTTGTGTACCCTACACGAACTATGACCGTCGATACCGAAATTGAACTTAAGTTGAAAAACATGGTTCGCGTACCCTACACGAACCATACACAGTTCGGATACTCATGTCCACTTTTATGTCTTCCGGTTAGTGTACCCTACACGAACCTTATGCACGGTCTACATGATCTATACTTTGGAACAACCTTCTTATAAGTCAAGGTGAACCTTTTCACCACCTTAAGCCACTTTGGCTATGGGCGGTTCAAGAAGTTGGGGTTAGACTTTTGAGCAAGTCATGGATATATTTTTTCGTGAACTTACTTGAGCACTACTCAAAGGTTGCTTAATTTTTAAGCTAGACCATCTCGATGATAAATACAAATAGACGACCTTCTGCAAAGATAATACTTGTATCCAATTCACATTATTGTGCATCATTGCATAAAGATTGGTCATCATCTCGAAACCTTTAATTAGGTTACGACTATTAAAAGACTTCACTTGAAAACCGTGAAGCACAAGTTGGATTCCAACAACCTGATCCTGTATCTTAGTTCAATTGTATTGAACTAGAACAATCAATCATCAAGACCAAGATTTGATAGAAACTTCGCAAGGCTCTTTTAAGTAAGATTAAGCCTTAGAAGTTCCGCAATGATCACGAATTAGATCTTGTATTGAGTTCATCAAAGTTGTAAGGTAAAATCAACTAGGCCAGATCAATAAGCCCTAATTGATATTGATTCGATTTCTCTGATACTTGATTGATTAATTTTAAGAAATCAAAAACTAGGTGTCATGTTCGAGTCAGGGTAGCGCTAGCCTTCACGAAGGACTGTGGAAAAACTTTTAGGCTATAAAGGACGTTAGCTAAGGGAATCAGGTGCGGCGGTTCTTGCGGGATCCAAGAGACGTAGGAGCTCTACGATAGCTTAATTGCTTTGAGGGTTTAATTCAGTCTCAACCACATCCAGTCCGAATCTGATAATAGGCTAGTGTTTGTAGCGGCTTGATACTGCCAGTGTTCCTTTACCTTCCGCATTATATTTTTTCAGATTGATATAATTGAAGTAATTGCAAAGAAGTACATTGGTTGAATCTTCGAGAAATTCATCTCTTTGAGATTACAAAGACTTGCCTTTGTTGGAATTCGATTCTTGAACAAAGATCCCATCTCACGTTATTAGTTGAATATTTATTTGTGAGATCGTTCAAGTAAAAACAATCAAAATAGGTTCACGAACTAAAAGTTGGTGGTGTACTTGGTATACCCTCATTTTCTGTATATCATTCTTGTAATTTTAAAGAATAAAAATACAAAATAAGAAGAATTAAATAAACATGATAGCCAGCTACTTAGATAAAACTGAAAATACTTATAATCGTAGAATAGATGGTACAAGCCCTCGAACCTATGTATCCAAATAACAAGTGCCCATGATCTTCAGGCACCGTAAGGTTCATCTTTCTTGGGTAGTATATGAGATGCGGGAATGTGTGTACATCTTGTTTTCTTTTATTTTTTGCTTGTGGATTTTTGGGACCATGACGACTATACATGTAATACCCCGATTCGGCAGGTAGGGTTTCCCGAATGGAATATAGGTAATGGTTTGTCCTTTCCTAACACAGAGGCCTTTTTAAGCATAATTAACTCAGTAGTTGGAAAAACTCTGCAGTTAAGCTTGCTCGGACTGGAGTAGTCCAGGGATGGGTGACCTTATGGGAAGTTGCTGGCGGATGACCGCAGCGGTGCCCGTTGAAAACCCTACACTACCGGATGACCGCAGTGGTTAAGTGGGGACATTATCGCTGGAGGGACGGGTCTTTACAATACATGAGTCGAATCGAGTTTCAACGCCTATTTTGTATAGTCGTGGTCATTCGACTATGATACTTGTGTAAGTGTAGTCGTCGTTTTTTTTTTTAGGAAAGCCATGACGACTGTGAATAATGATTTTCTGTCATTTTTTTTCTCGAAATAGTGGACATGGTTTTGATCGTCGACCACGATGACTATATTTTGTTTGATCGCAGTCGTCATTTTTTTTGTTTTAAAACCATGACGACTTTATCTTTTAATTCTCCTTTATATCACTGAATTATGTATTTTGTTGTATTGATTTTGTTTTGTTTGTTTTATTATAAATTGGTCAAGGGTGTACACTCTAGAATCCACACTCCTCCTTCAAAACCTGCCCGTGTTCGCACCAAGTACTTGACGGCCACTCATTGTGGGGTTAATGTGGATGAGATACCAGATGTGTTAGACCGTGAAGATGTAGCACAAGAAGAAGAAATCCCAAAACAACAAGAAGTAGTTGAATTATTCTAAAAAAAAAGAAAAAAATGAAGTAGTTGATGATGAAAAAGAAGTTGGAGAAGAAGAAGATATCGCATGATGATAATGACGTGAGAAAGAAGTCGAAGATAAAAAAGATGCACATGATGATAAAAAATGGTGAACAAAAAGTTGAAAAAGAAGATGGACATGATGAAAAATTTGTTGATAACGAAGATGATGAAAATGATGGTGACAAACTTGATAACGAAGAAGTTTACATAGAAATAAGGGGTGTTCAGTTCTTCAAGTTGAACACTTTCATGTTTATCTCCAATTTTGGGGCAGAACATAAGAAGGCGTCCTGGTAACGATAAATCTTTGTAAAATTTTGAGTTTCTAACCTAGCGAATCAATCAATACCATAGAGAGAAAGGGTTTTTAGTCGACTAACTTTCTTATCGGTGCCATCTCTTCAGTTTGAATTTGTTCTTCAATGTTTTTTTTTTTTTAGTTTGGATTTTGATTTTTTTCGTTTTTTCATAGACCTTTTTTTTATATAAGAGATTTTCTAATTTAGGGTTGTCAAGCCATGCTAAGTGAAAGTTTTCGAATCTACGATTATCAACGATCCTTTTGAAAAGTGGAGAGTAGAGCCGTTAGGGTTTTTGGAAGAGGAAAGGGAAGGAAAACTAGAACGAAGAAGGGGCAAATTTTTGGTTTACATTAGGATTAGTACTAGGGTTAAGGGTAGTTAATGTATATTCATGTCATTTTGTTTAACACCCCTTAGCAGATTCTATATTTGTCATAGTATTTGGCAGCCCCAACTGAGAACCACCGGCCCCAGTTTAGCTGGGTAACTTGTATTATCATCCGACAATTTTTCCATGAAGCTGAAACAAAAGTGGAAGACAGTAATTAGGAGGAAGAAACATTACCAACGTGAGAAACAACCAGAACTCATGTCTTGTTGTTAATAACTTGTCTCTAGGTGTCTTTCCCCCACATTACGTGCCTTTCTCTCTCTCTCTCCAGACCGACTGTGACAACAAAATAAAATAAACTTTTGTAAGATGATGATGATGCTGTGTTATCGACTTGTTTCAGAAATTCAATTGTTCCCATGATTTTCAAGCAAATCATCTGAATTCCTCTTTTAAGATTGCGTTTCTTCTCTCGAATTGAAGTTGGATTTTGATTAGGGTTTTGTTTGTGGGACAAATCAATCATGAAGAAGAAACCGATGGAAACCATACAAGATCTAATCGAAGAAGCTAAACTTCGTACTGTTTGTTGGGCTTTATTAGTCTTCTTCATCTCTTACTTCTTAACCCGTAAGTTTCCGTCTGATTTTATTTATTTATTTGAGAATTTCTTTCTTGTTTGTTTTAGAATAGAGAGAGATCCATTGGAAACAAATGCGCGTAGTTAGGGTTTCTGTTAGCTGCAAAATTTAAGATAACACAATTTATAGGAAATTGGAAATTGGCATGCATGATGATTGTTCAGTTACTAGATCATTAAGATAACACAATTTATCTCGTTTATCTGTAGCTAAGAAAGTTGATGATGAAAACGTCCAGTACCTGTCCTCTTGCCAATCATGTATAGAATTAGATGATATGCAAACAGTTTCAGCATCAATAACCGTAGTTGAAGTATACATTAGTCCTGACTCCTCTTCCGTTGGTTGAAGAATTGAGTCCTCATGATGGTGCATGTTTATGTTCGAAACCTAGCAAAGCCAAGAGGAGGAGAAAAAGTAACCAGTATGACCCTTGGCTATGGTTAGGCGGATACTCAATTTCCGCCTAAATAGTACAGGCGGACACTGAGTTGCCGTTAGCTACCAAAATTTCGCCACGTAAACATTCCATGAATGTAATTATAGAAACTAGGCGGAAACTGAGAATCCGCCAGCCATGATAGCCATGGCTTTGATCTTGGCTACAATCTAGCAAATTTTGCTACATTCTAGCAAAATGGTTAACAATAGTGCTTGCTCTAATAAGCCCGTAGAGAGAGAAAATGACGAGGAAAGAAAACATGCACTCAGATAGCTTAGTAGCTTTTTGGGGGTCTCGAGTAACAGTGAAAAAAGAGAGCCGAGGAGCCTTTTTGGTGTCATATTATTGACGGAAATAAAAGGATGACTGAAAGAGTGATGGTTAGAATTACTTTGAATGGGGAAGTAAGAAAGACTGATGTTCTTTCCTGGAAAATTGGTTTTAGTTGTGATTACACAAGGATGATTAAGTCACTAGATAGTATGGGGAGGGGGCAGGTAGCACAATTTTTCTGTGATTTGGGTTGTTGCAATTTTCAATTTCTCCCTGTGCTCCTTTTGTGCGTATTAAAAATATGTTTATAAAGGTTAGTTGTTTTCTCAGGAGAATTTGTTAAAACTTAAAAGATTTAGAATATTGTTCATTTTTCACCATAAATCTGTAGTTTTTTTTTTTGTGAGTATCAATATGCTCAAATTTATGTTTACGTTACAGATTTCATCTCATGTATCATTATAAATGAAACTCTTTGTTCGCTAGTCCTAGCTGCTTCTCGAAGAATTCATCCAAATTTTTTACATACCCTTCTTTTGTTATTTGTAGACACTAGCAAATCGATGTGGACAAATATTCCAATAGCAATCATATTGCTTTCAGCATTTCGCTTATTATCATATGAGGTGGAGCTCAGGTGGAAGGTTCCACAAGTCCATAGACAGACGTATCTGTCTCATCTAGAGAAAAAGAAGTTGTCTGTGGATGATCCTCGCCTTTCAACTTTACCAATTCCATCAAAAGGGAAGAGGAAGATTGATTCTCCTCTTGTGGAGGATGCTGTTGATGAGTTTATTAATAAGATTGTACAAGATTTTGTGGTGGACTTGTGGTATTCATCGATCACGGAGGACACTGAAGCTCCGAAATTGATGTACTCGGTGATAATGGACGTTCTGGGTGAGATTTCGAGAAGAGTTAAAGAAATAAACCTTGTCGATTTGCTAACAAGGTGCTGGTTTTTATTTACCTTTGTAAGTTATTGACAAGTTTTGATGAGATGATAAATTTGATGAGTGGTATGTGTTTTTTATTTGGCTAACTTTAGAACGGAATGTTGTGTTCTGTGTTTCAGGGATATGGTTGATTTAATAGGGAACCATTTGGATCTTTATAGAAGAAATCAGGCTATGATTGGTGTGGAAGTAATGGGAACCTTATCTTTTGAAGAACGAGATGAAAGGTTAAAACACCATCTGATAGCTTCGAAGGAGTTGCATCCAGCTTTGATGTCTCCTGAGTGTGAGTGCAAGGTGTGAGTGGAGTGTTTTGATACATCCTTTTTTTTTGTGTTATCTTTTTTTATTGTTGCTAATATCTATCAATATTAGGTTCTTCAACGACTCATGGGGGGACTGCTCGCTGTAGTATTGAGGCGGCAAGAGTCTCAGTGCCCTCTAGTACGATGCATTGCGAGAGAGCTCTTAACTAACTTGGTGATGCAACCTATCATGAATCTGGCTAGCCCTGGGTAAGCTTGTTGGTCAGAATTTAGTTTTTCTTTCAGTACCATTGTTTTTGCCCTAATTGTTGTTCTTGCTTCTTTGTCTTATTACATTGCCTTTTATCCTGAATAGTATATTCAATAACGATGCTTTATGATGTGCATTATGAAGACCATATTTTACTAGATAGGTTTCTTATTTTTATTTTCAGGTTTATCAATGAAATAATTGAGTATATCCTGCTCAATCTGAAGGATTTCACCAGTAGCGAGGTAGGTGATAATTCAGCAACCGATGCATCCTCCAGTCGGCAAGATCATCCTGTTTCATTTGAATCTAGGAATAACGAGTCTAGCTCAAAAAAGAATATCGTTTTGCCTAATCAAAGCGGAGAAGTGTCCTTGAGTAAGACCGGCATTCAGGGAGTTGCACCTGCGAGTACTTCTGGCCAAAGACATCCACACAAACTTGGTGAAGATTTTGTGCATCCACGCTCTGCTGATTGGGCAAGGGTATTAGATGCTGCCACTCAGAGACGAACTGAAGTTCTTGCTCCTGAAAATCTTGAAAACCTATGGGCCAGAGGAAGGAACTATAAACGAAAGATTGACAGCCGTGATACAGCTGGACATCCACCAGCTCATCCAAAGAAAACCCCAGGAATCAACAGTACTGGTTCCAAAAGCTTGGGAAAAGAACCTTTAATCCACAAACCTGGAGGTTCTGCAGGAGCAGAAGATACAACTATGGTGCAGTTCTCTCCTGGATTTAGTTCTAATACTCAAACAAGTGATGGGGCCAGTACTGATGCAGTATTATGTCAGAATTTGAACAGGGTTAAGTTCATTGATAATGACGATGAAGCTGAGATATTGGAGGAATATGCTACTAGAACGTCAGTGGAGAGCAGAACTCAGCTTAAAAGATCCAATAGCACCTCTGCTTTAAGAATATTGTCTGATGACGACAAGTTTAAAAGTGAAGGCGTGACTATCATTTCTGAGAAGTTTTACTCTCCAAGTCTTGATGGACCTAGAAGAGAGCAAGGTGTCATGAGTGCTTCTGATATGATAATTCGCAATGATGAGCAATTGCATGTCCCTAAACTCAAGTGCCGGGTGAGCATTTTTTGCAGTGATGACTTGTCATATTCAGATATATGGCAGACGAGCTTCTTGATTTCATCTCTTCTGTTTTTCCTTAGTTGTGGTTTTCTCGACGCTTTATACTCATCTGTTTTACTACAATGCCATTGTAGGTTGTAGGAGCATACTTTGAGAAAACCGGTTCAAAATCTTTTGCAGTTTATTCTATTGCTGTAACAGATGCAGGAAACAAAACCTGGTTTGTCAAAAGAAGGTCTCACATTTGTTGGTGTATTTAAGCAATGCTGAAGCTAGCTTTCCTACTTAATTCAGTATCAGTACGCTTTAGGTTTCACATTCTCTCGATTTATACTTCTGGTATTTTGTGATGTGGCAGATACCGAAACTTTGAGCGGCTACACCGGCATCTTAAGGATATACGAAATTATACATTACATTTACCGCCCAAAAGATTTCTTTCATCGAGTGTAGATGATAGTTTTGTTCATCAACGCTGCATTCAACTGGATCAATACTTGCAAGTATGACTCCTTATTGCGTAAATGTGTGTTGTTTACCTTAGCTTCTGTTCCTTGTGCCTATCATGTTTTTGATGCCCTCTCTCATCAGGATCTTTTGTCGATCGCCAATGTTGCCGAACAACACGAGGTGTGGGATTTTTTGAGTGTTTCATCAAAGGTTTGCATATTCCGGCACATAGATTTTTTGAGTGTTTCATCAATATATATATATGTCTCTTTCAGCCAAGTGGATTTAAGACGTGCTCTAATAGTTTTCTGTTTTTGTTTGAAGAATTATTCTTTCGGCAAATCTACTTCGGTGATGAAAACTCTGGCAGGTATTTAGTTTCTCATTTGAGTAGTCTTTAGCTGCTTGTCTCATCCCCCTTTTTGTCTTTTGTATAATTTTTGTTTGGAAATTTTCAGTTCAATGATTAAGTTTCATAGAAAGTATTCTGTTATCTTAGATATATTTTGTGGCGCTCTCTTGCCAAGTTAAATATTTTTCTTTTGTTCTACAGTCAATGTGAATGATGCCATGGATGATATCTTACGCCAGGTGAAAGGGGTTTCTGATGGCCTAATGCCTAAGGTTGTAGGTTCATCTTCATCTCCTTATGAAGCTTCTTTGTCGGGTAGAAACTTGTCTTGGAATGGAGATGACATGAATGGTTCAAACTATAGTAAGCTTGAATCATCACAAAGCTGGACTGATAATGAAGAAGGAGACATGGATGGGAGTCATGGCCGTGAGGATGGTGTTTCTAGCGCACACATCAATGGGTGGCATTCTGATAATGAATTGAACTCAAAAGGTTAT
This sequence comes from Papaver nudicaule, assembly GCA_023529015.1. NCBI lineage: Eukaryota > Viridiplantae > Streptophyta > Magnoliopsida > Ranunculales > Papaveraceae > Papaver > Papaver nudicaule. The sequence continues at coordinate 62,763 of JAJJMA010286147.1, read as the reverse complement.
CCACCAAGAGTTATTAAACGTGATGAGCAGCCCAGTGGAAATGCTACATCTACTTCCATGGTGATGTCTGGACTTGGGGACGATCCAGTTGGAGTACCACCTGAGGTATGCCATTTATTAATTGACTGGGTGTGTTTGACTTACTGCTGAGAGGCTTTACTTGGATTAGGATACAAATGTTGGAATTTCAGCTTCATAATCAATATGCTTTACTGTTAAACTACATATAAACTTTACTGTATGCTAAAATCTACCTTAAGCCTAGTATTCACATACTCTACAGCTCACCAAAACAGCACCATATGTAGCAAGAACAACACATTTATAGCTAGTAGTTCATAACATAACAGAGTCTCAATAAGGATATAGAAAGACAGACATAACTCTTAAGGTTTCATGACTTGTTATCTACTTCTATTTCCTCACACTCAAGTTGATGGATACAACTGATTTTTTCTTTATGTACGAGGCTAGAAGAGAGTCCTAGTCATGCTTGCCACATGTCTCTCCAACCTTTCCATCATGAGTTGGAGTGACACCTCATGGCTACATGGGACACCTAATAGGACAGGTCATGCTAACCTAGGACAGCTCATACTAACCTTAAACATTATCTAGCATTAACCTTAAGCTAGTCTTTAGTGCATGATTAGAACATAAACCATACCTAAATCAGATTATATCTAATCCGTATTAACTAATCTAATCTAAGGATTAGCTTACACTAATGGAGATTTGTTGCGCAAAACACATGCATTCTAACAACAAATACTTACGTAAGAAGCATCTTCGAATAACATCTGGATTTCATATGATTTATACTCATTTTTTAACCCATATTCATTTATACTCATTTTTTAACCCATATTCATCTATACTTAAAATGAGTTCGTGTTGCTTTTCCATATTCATCTATACTTGGAATGAGTTCGTGTTGCTTTGAAATTATATTTCCTATATGGGATAAAACCTGGAAGCAGTTACTCTGGTCGTGCTTTGGACTCCTAGGCACTCTCACTTCGGTTGACTTGTGGCATTTTTCCTTATACTGAACAGTTAAGAGTCATTGTATAAGCATGTGCTGGCTAGACACTGATTTCATAGCGATTGTAAATATAAGTAGGAGATTTTATTGGCTTCTTTACATGAATACTCTGTACTCTTTTTCTTCTTATGATTCATTTTTCTGGAGCAAGTATTTGTTGGCGCCTTTAACACCATTGTCATTCACTTTTATTTATGTGCAGTGGACACCTCCTAATGTTAGCGTGCCCTTGTTGAATTTGGTTGACAATATATTTCAGCTCAATAGGAGAGGTTGGCTAAGGTAAGGTGCTCATAACTCAGAACTCGTAATTGTGTAATTAGCAACATGTTTTGAATTCAGCTTTTGGAATTCTCTATCAAAGAAGGTTTTAATAGATCTGAGTGCCTGTTTTCATAAGTGTAGTCCACTCCATTCTAAATATCACTCTAGTTGTTAATAACTAAGATAGAGTAGATACAGACCTTCTACTTGAAGGAAAGTCGTATGCATCACCAATTGTCAGTTATTTAGTTTGGAAACAGTACATCTCTCTATAACTAAATTTTTTTCCTTGTGTATTAGTTGTTTTTCAAGTAGTTTAGCTTCTGCTGTCACATCTGATGTAGGCTAGGAAGGGGGTGTATGTAGCAACTAGAATCGTAAAATTGAGATGTGTTTGTTCTGTGTTCTTAAAAAAAAGATGCTGTATTAACCCAAAAACTGTGACTTTATTACTTTGAGCAGAAGACAGGTTTTCTGGATTTCAAAGCAAATATTACAGTTAGTTATGGAAGATGCTATTGACGACTGGCTTCTGATCCAGATCCAGTGGCTCCGGAGAGACGATATTATTGCTAAAGGGATCCGTTGGATACAAGATGTAAGGAGATCTGCTTCTATTTCCATAGCAAAATTTAGTATGAAATTAAACACAATTTCCTATATCGTAATTTATGGGATTTATCGTTAAACTCATTAATTGGAAATTTCCCTCTTGAACAGTAAAAATCGTCTCAACTGATATAAAAAGGACACATAAACTTAAAGGGGTTCATCTTTATAATATTATTGCTGTACCGACTTAATGAAACGTCTGTAAGGTATTACAGGAATGTAAACATTTGTCCTGTCTTATGTGTCAGGTTCTGTGGCCTGATGGTAAATTTTTCATAAAGATCGGACTTCAAGGCAGAATCCATGATGATACTCCACTAGATCAGAAGTTAGCAGAGACTGCAAGCAGAGTAGCCGGCAGTAGGATGTCTAAACCAGCTTCATTTGAGATGCAGCTAGAAGCAGCACGTAGAGCTAGTGATATCAAGAAGATGATGCTCAGTAAGGATTAGCTCCATTTAACTTAATGCAAAACTCCTCTGCATATACTATTGATTTTCCGTCTTAGAATCATCGATAATGAAACTAACAGAAGCATGTTTATTGTCAGGTGGGGCCCCAACAGCTTTAGTAAGCTTGATTGGGCATAAGCAGTACAGAAGGTGCGCTAAAGACCTATACTACTTTCTTCAGGTAACTTCCCCGCAGCACTATACTTATCAGTCATCACTGAAACCACAAAACTCAAAATGTAGGCCTCTTTCTATCTCGTCATTGCGTTGTTAATTAATCCATTGTTATTTACTGTGATTATGCAGTCTAATATATGTGTGAAGCAACTAGCGTACGGAATGCTTGAACTTATACTCGTCTCAGTTTTCCCTGAGCTGCAAGATATCATTCTTGATGTACATGAAAAATCGCGCTTCCAGTTTGCTGCTTAGGAAGAGGTGAATCCATCATTTTTGACCAAAATCATTTTTTCGTTCTTTAGAGAAATAGGGTGCCTTTTTCACCCTTCTTCTCGGCTTCATGGTTGATGTTACCTCATAATTTGTATATGGACCACATTTCATGTTACCAACTGTACAGGGTTGTAAATTTGAAGTCTTGGCTTAGAATTAAACATTGGCTTTAAGAGTTCTGCTGCTAGCAGAAGAAACCATTTTTTAGCTTTTACCAGTTTATAATCTTTGTGCACCTCTACAAATTAATTGTGTTTATCAGTTGCCATTCTGTACGTGCTAGTTACAAGTGTAGTCTTGGTGTGGTAATTGTACTTGCATCATGTTTGTACCGGAGTTGAAAGTTGATAATAGATGCCAAAAATGCTTGCACCAGAAATGCATGCAACTTTGTAAACTAAAATGCTTAGACCAAAACATATGCATCTGTAACATCCGCACTTCCAATTCTAAATCCCAAGTGTGGCATACTTGAGGGACAATCTACACACTCAAACCGTCAGACCTACAAATCGGGATTGTACAATCACATAATCCAAAAGTAAACGAATTCATTAAGGTTGTAAAAAGTTTTAAATGCAAAGTTTGGAATAGTTACCTTTGACGGGTAAACCCGTCCCAAATAAAAATAGTAAAGAGTTGTGATAAAGAATTAGAGTTTAAACTTAAAGAAAATAATTTTAAACTTAAAAAAAATAATTAAATATTGCAACCACCTTAAGATAACGCGAGGAATAGCTATATAGTTTAAAAATCAAGATGCTCACAGTCACGGTTTCCTGAAAAAAAATAGTAAGTTGGGTCAGACCCTAATTACATGATCAATACGCAACTTCGACAACATCAACCTCAACTTCCAGACACCTAGGGGTACTATCCCAATTAGGGCATGGCAAGAATGAAACACTGCAGAGCTACATAGAGAAATGATCATATTAATAGCAGAGATATGGGTATAGATGATCGTGTGGGCATCCAGTCATTCATCCATGGACTAACGTCAACACAGATTTCTACTAATTGCTAACAGAGCGAGGTGAAGAATTCGGGGAACTGGGGGAAAAGCAACAAAGATTTGTCATTTTATAAGATATGCGGTTACGTATAAATGAAGATTGTAACGACCCAAACCTCCACCGATATTGTACCCACTTAGACAATGCGGTTGTCTAGCAGTGTGGGGGTTTCAACGAGAGGTCATCCAACAATAGCTTCTCGGGAGGTCACCCATCCCTTAACTGCTCCTGGCCCAGCACGCTGAACTGCAAAGGTTTTCCAACTTCTGAGTCAACCATGCTAGAAAAGGCCTCGATGCTAGGAAAGGACAAACCACTACTTGTATTCCATTCGGAAAACCCTACCTGCTGAATTAGGGTGTTACGATATCACCACGTTAAATTGAAGTCGTCCCCGACTCTGAAATTTATTTACAAGCCTAGATCTTCGACATGCCCTGCCCCTCTGAGATGAGTACCTGACCCTCACCTGTCCACGTACTTTTCCACCCTCGACGGGTGATCCGCCGTCGGATCTGATACCATCTATAACGACTTTACCCTCCACCGGTTATCCCTACTTAGCCACTATGGTCATCCAAAAATGGGGTCTTTGACGGGCATTACTGTGATCTATTAGATCCAATTAAGGGTTGTTCAAGACAATTTTCAGACCTTGATTGTGATGAGGAAGTATCCTTGATTGTTCATTGGTTCATACAATAGAAGAGTTTCCACTTTCCAAGCTTTAGAGCTTTTATCCATGTTCACGAACAGAACAAACACAAACAGTTACGTCTTAAAGATGTTTGCCGGCTCTGATACCAATTGTAAAAACACGGATACCAAAACACACAACCAACTAATTAGGTTCGTGGGTCTATGGTAAGATATGAACGATATAAAAAATCAATATCCAAATCAATGTAACCTGAGTTAGATCGTAAACAATCAATATTAAGTTGCCTACAAACACTAGCCTACCATCATACTTCGTACTGGGATGTAGATAAAAACGACTCAAACCCTCAGGCGAATCAGTTACTGTCGGACTCCTTCTGTCTCTTGTATCTCGCAAGACCCTACACACTCGATTCCCCTAGTTGACGTCTGTCAGAGGCCCAGGAGTTGCTTTAACCGATGTTAAAGGCTTTTTGTACTCCATCTGTCTTTCAACGGAGAATATGATAAAAAAACAATTTTCCCTTTTGATAAATCAAGGTTTTGGAAAATTTGTTTACGCTTTGATAAACGTCCACAAGGGAAGGTATCAAAAGCACAAATCTAGGGTTTACACGAAATACAACCTAATTGTGTTCTCTACAAGATCAACTAGGGAACCTAATGATATCTTGCAGAATCTCTAATCTGTATTTCGACCAACTAAAGCTGTAGTTCGACAACCTATAATTCTCGAATGGCCTTATTATAGAAAAGGATACAAGTTGTTAATTATAAGAAGGACCTTAGAATAGACAAGGATTATAACGGTTCACTTGGATACAAGTTACTTACTATCTATAGGAAGAAGATAGTTAAACTTGTTCGTTACAATCCATCAAGTAAAGTCTTTATAATTCCCACCCTTGTTCGTGAAGAACATAAATACTAGAGAACAACCTATGTAGCACACACACCAGAAAAATGATGGGTTGTTAAGCTACATGTATGTCTTTACATAGCGAATAATTGATTAGGAATAAAGCAAAGATTTGTCTTGCACACAAAGTAATCTAGAGTCTTTCATATATGGAAACCAGGTAGAGTTTATCCACCAGGAAGTTTGATAGAGTTTAACTACCTCAAAAAGAGTTTGGTTTCAACACAACTATGAAAGGATAAACCTAATCCCTAATTAGGAGATATTCTGCAAATATAACAATCCTAGTTCAAGAAGGATTCTTAAACAAGATTATTGTAGCAACTCCTTAATCTTAAAGGACCATGACTCACTTGTGAAAGTGGACCGTCATGCCTAGGAGATGAACCACATAAACACGACAGGAAAAACCCTAATCGTATTTTTCATGGACAGTTCGCGAACCGCAACACATTAAATGTGTTCCCGAAAGTTCGATAAACTTTCCTCTCCTATTTCCTGAATTCAGCTTTTAGCCACGCTTTTCAGTTTTAATAAATCACTCATAACTTCTTTGTTATAAACACAATTGAGTGATTCTTGACTGGTTGTTCTCACTATAATCATATTGATCAAATCTCCTCGGGTATATATACAAGGATTACATTCACCGTCATAGGCATTGTTCCAAATACTGAGCTCATTACTTCGATAGATAGAGATAAAAAGTTACAAGAGTTCAAGGAAAATTAAATCTTTACTAACCTTTGTTGATGAATTCCTCGATGTTGTCTTCGTGTATTCTTCAATCTTCGTCTTCAAGGGCATTCGATCGATCCTTAAACTCAATTACCTCTATCCTAGTCCGAAGTAGACCTTCAGTAGATTAAATCAAGAATTGTGTTTTGACACCTAAAACTGACAACTAGTTTGACACACCAACACTAGTAAATTTGACCGAGCAATGCTCTAACAGAAACATGACTTGCAGTTTGTATACCAACAATGGTTCATGATTATTTCAAGTAGTATCTCATTTACAATAAGAAGTTTTAGTTAGATGGAGTTTATTGGATGCACAGTTAAGTCGACAATAGTGGAAGCTTTTGAAATTTGTGTACGGAGTTATTTTTCGTTACAGTACTTTCCATATAACAAAAGGGATTCATGTTTTACAGAGAGTCCCAGTAAAGTTCGTGTGGAAACTAACATGTGAAATCCATAGTCATATTTTCTCTAATCAGTCCAAGTGAAAATAATTGGGGAGTGTCCTTAATTATGATGGACGATGACTATATCTTTAAAGTAGGATGGATTTTTTTTGTAATTGATCACTATATGAGCAATGGAGATCTCTTTGTTTTTTGAATGCATAGTTTACATTAACAAGTTCTAATATTCGAGTCAAACGTATGCCAAAAATAATATGCATATTATGCCATTTTTATTCAAGCCTCTAACAAGTGAGGGATAAAAGAAGTGAAGTATGAGGGTAATTATCCAACATTGAAAAGTCTTTCATCTTTTAAAAGTTGCTTACACTATTTATGTGTCTATTTTGATTCACACTTGATCATATGTTTTTTGTTATATAGCCGAACCAAGGGAGGGATATCTTATACCCCAAATACGTGACGTCACGGATCGAGAAAAAAATGAGGGTGTTACGCAGTAGAGGGGTTTAGCTTTAAGAAACCATATAGTGCAGCTGGATATCGTTGGTCAGTTTTGATTCCTTCAATACACTTCACTCAAATATATTTTTTTTTAATTAATTGTTGGCGATTTGCGACTTATTTGTGAGTATATCAATTGTCGTTTCCATTCTGGAAGGCTCTTCCTCGATTTCGTACAAATATGATTGTGAAAAACCCTCGCGGGAGAGCATGGGATGTAAGGCTTTCTATGAGTCATGTTGACATTTATGCACAATTAAGTCATGGATGGCGCAAGATTATTTTTGCAAACAATATCGAAGTTAGTGATGTCCGGATCTTTGAACTCATAAAATCAAATAAAGTAATATAACAATACGAGCTCAAGTTGCATATTTTCAAAGTTCTAAAGGAGACCACACCACTAAAAGCCTATAACTAAAACCTAAAGTGTTATATTGTCACTTATTTCATGAGTTTTTTCACTCAACAAAGATTCTTTTAATGGGTGTAATTATTATCTTTTGATCTTGCCCCAGATTCCTTCAAAAGAATTAGGGCTAGCTATTTGATTTTCGCTCACAGTTCCAATTCAATATCAGAATTAGACTTTAAAATTACAATTAACAAACTAATTCATTGTACCATTTAATCGTATTTGAGAAACACTGGAGAGGCAAAAATGATTGATAATAGCGTTTCTGTTGGTAAATTATGAAGAGAGAAAAGATAAGAAATACTATCGGTGACAACTTGGGTTCGATACCGAAATTTGTTTATTCTAATTTCAGTACTTATTTAATAATCTAATAATATGAAATGATTATATAACCAAGGTTAGCAAAATAGCCTATAAAGGGAAGAGGAATATACACCTCGGGTTAATGGGGGGTGCACAACGTGACACTCGCATATTCTATTATTTGTTATATACTTTTCTAATTTACCCAAGAGACAAAAGAGTTTACTTCAAGAGATGTTTGGCATCTTGGTTGTTGATTTAATTGATCCTTGACTTCTCTTTTCTCTATAAAAAGATGGCTAATGAGCTTTGATCGGAAAACGAAAAAGGAACTAGAGTTCTTATTCCATGTGGCTGAAGGTTTATAAGCTAGGTTAAGATCTAAGGTCTAATAGCTAGTCCTGGGCGGTAAATATTATTGTATTTGTCCCAGCCGTCCAAAATGACGTTAAGTAGTCAATCTCCTGCCCAAGTGGTTTTACATGTGCGATAAAATGACATTTTTGCTCTTCATTATAACAAAGTTTTGCTTTTTCCCTTCCTCGTCTGAGTTCTCAAGTTCTTCCATCTCTATTCTAAGAAACACGTATCTCTCTCTCAAAGCATCTCTTGGATGTGTTTTTTAAAATAAGTCCAGATGAACTTAGATTTGAGACAGATTTGGATAGAAGACATTAACTTGTCAAACATTTCAAAGTTTTAAATGAAACAAAATCAATATTTTTTGTCATAAACTGGAATCAAATTAACCATTCAGTAAAGAAAAAAAAAATGCAAATAACGATCCATTTGAAGATTGAGAGAGCAGAAGAATAAAATCTTGTATTGTTTGTTTTTAAGGCAATGAAAGCTCTTGACTCCTTTCTCTATTGGTGATTATTACCATAAGAGTAAGCCTCCACTTCAAGAATATCAATCTTCTCAATTTCAAACTATTTCTCTCGATCTGTCTCTATTTCGCTTAATCTCTCATCTTTCTCACTAGATGTAGTCTATGGTTTTTCCCCTTTTCAAGATGGGTTTACTCTCTATTTCTCACTCAATCAATTTAATCATGCCTCCAACGAAGAACCAACGACCTGGAAAAGCATATGTTAATCCTGATGTCACTCCTATTGCCACTTTACCTATTGCCACTCCTCCTATTGTTGTGAGGAGACATTGTGGTCCAAGATTTACTATGGATGAAGATGAATTGATCTGTAGAGCTTACGTGCTCTTTACCAAGGACTCCATCAATGGCGTGCAGCAATAGGGAAGCACGTTCTGGAACCGTATTTTCGAATACTTCATTTATGAGTGTCCAAATGTGAATGAACGTGACTCTGAGGGATTGTCACATCGTTTCGGAGCGATCAACAAGGAGACTAATGAGTACGTCGCCGCCATAGTGCAAATGAATCGGCAGAGGAGGAGTGGAGAGACTGGTTTTGATATGGAAAGACGATGGAAGAATGAGTGGCAAAGTAGCCACCCCAAGGGTTTCCAGTATGAAAGTTGTTACCACATTCTGAAATCCTTGAACCGCTTCAACCCCCATGCCTTGGATGTATATGAAGCACCCACCAGATCCCCATACTCTCATATTTCCCAAGCTTTTCATGATGGAGGTCCTAGTTCTTCGCCAGGTTCATCATCACATACACCAAATAATCCCGAGAATGTTAACAATGATACATCGAATCTGAATGTGAACAACTGTAGCAAGAAGACTAGGGGTGGAGGTCAGAAGGCCTAAAAAAAGGAAAAGGTTGAAGCTCAAGTTGGAACTTCTGGCGGTTTCAACATGGATGCTTGGTTGGAGAACGAGCGCAAGGCTGAAGAAGCAAGATCCCTTCATAGAAACATAGTGGTCCGACAGCTTCAAAAAAGCCGTCTTTCTCAGGAGAAACATTTCCAGAATTTCAACAAGAACAAGATTATGTCAATGAACACCTTGAACATGAATGGGATCCATAGGAAGATGTGGGAGACAGAGTTCAACAAGGTTAATATTCATACTGTTCTCCCGCCACAATCAGTACCACCAACACTAGCATCAACAACAGACCCAGGAGCAACAGCAGCACCAGGTGCACTCCCTCCCTTCGATAGCGAAGACCTCGATGCCTCATCCAATGACATTGAGGATGAGGAGGCCGCTTTCGCTTGGGGTTGATGATGAACAAGAAGGCTCGGTTAAGAAGAAGAAGAAGAAGAAGAAGAAGAAGAAGGACCTGAAGAAGAAAAAGAGTAGTTCGATTCTAGTTAGGTTTATTTAGTTTTGTTGTTTTAGATTCTAGTTAATTTACCTTATGTATTTTTTTTAACGTAAACTCTCACGTTCTCTGTAGTAATTAGTAGTAACAATATATAAAATTATGCTTTAATTAATTGATGTCTTCAGGAAAATATATATATATATATATATCTAACCCAAAGAAAAAAACAATCAAAACCAAAAAAAAAAAAAAAAACATCAAACCCCTTATATTAGGCGTCTTCTTCGTCTGCGGGGACGTACATATCTCCTCCCCCTTGTCCATACCTTGCCCAAAGATGAGCCGTCAAGTCATGTCGTAGTTGCTGATGAAGACCTGCATTCTGAATTCTATCGGTGGCAAGTCTGTATTCTCTTGCATGCCTACCGCGTTCTACCACAAGCCGAGGCCTTAAATCCTCGTCTTCGTAATTAATCCATGCAGGATCACGACGAGTTTCAGCGATAACCGTGTTATGCAAAATTATGCAATTAAGCATAACACGGTTCATCCCTTCAATATCAAAACTCCAATAAGGCCCACAGATTATTGCAAACTTCTTTTTCAAAATCCCAAACGCCCTCTTAACATCCTTTCGCTTAGCCATTTGATATGTATTAAAGTGTCTCTTATCATGATAAGCAGGATTCGTAGGCGGTAAATCAGGGTAGGCTTGAACTATTGTTGGCCACTGGGGATAAATTCCGTCCGCAAGATAGTACCCTTGCTTGTACTCGCGCCCGTTGACGGTGAAATCACAAGTTGGGGCAAATCCAGTCTTAACATCCTCAAACAGTGGTGATTTGTGCAACACATTGAGATCATTATTTGAACCAGGTAGTCCAAAAAATGCATGCCAAATCCAACAATCATAGGAGGCCACCGTCTCCGAATTTACTATTGGCTTAGGGTAATGACCCTTATACTGGCCTGCCCAATCAGTTGGGCATCCGTGCCAAACCCAGTGCATGCAATCCAAACTACCCAACATCCCTGGAAAACCTCTTTTTGTGTGCTTCTTCAGGATCTCAACCATATCAAGCTCATTCAGCTTTCTTAAGTAGGTTGAACCAAAATAAGCAACAATTTTTTTTGCAAAATAACTTGAGGTATTTATAGGCGGTTGTTTTACCCATACGTATATACTCATCAACACCATTTGCTGGTGTACCATAACACAATATTCGCAAGGCTGCAATGATCTTCTGTTCAAGACTAAACCCTCTCATATTCCGGGCATCATATTGATAATTAAACAGAGGCTCGACTAAACAACATTCACCAATTATTCTCTGAAGAAGGCAGCGTCCCATTCAGAACCGCCACTGAAAATCTTCGCCAGATAACTAGAATTGAAATAATCATTCAACATCCTGTCGTGGAAAAAATGCCACTTTCTCCACGTCCATCTTCTTCTTAAAGCTACCCTTGGTTCAGGAATTCGAGGTATAGCTCCGGTGAAAATCTGCATCACTAGTGTTCGACGCTTTCTAGCTAGCAGCTTCGTCTTCTTCTTCATCCAACTGTTGCAAAATTCTTAGATACTTTTCTTGTTCTTCATAGAAAGTATGAAGCATTTCCATATCGTTTTCTGCTTCCTCTTCAGATGAGGGAAGCTCAATATCGTATTCAACCTCCATATGTGTAAAAGAAGAAGAGAATTGGGTGAAGAGTATGTGCCTTTTGTGTTTTGAGTGGTGAATTGGATGAGAAATGGTTGAAACTTTATAGTGGGAGTAAATGCTGAAGTAGCCGTTGTGGAGGCACAACCTGGGCCGAGCGGCTCAATTAGTGCCGACAATGGTGCTACTTATGCCGCCAGGCTTAACATAGGCCGAGCGGTGCCTGTTATGCCGCCACATAGTTTTTCCATAGTGGCAAAAGCTGTTTGTTCATCCACATGGACATTTATACCTCTTTTTTATACCCAATCCATAGGAGTTGCCCTAAAACATCGTTTATGGGGTGCGAGTGGCCAATAAGCTCAACCATTTCTCCTGCCCTTGGGCATCCAATACGGCGTAGTTGGGGTTTGAGACATATGATACTGAATAAATGTTGATACTGGGAGTTGATCAAAGAGTACTAGAGCTAGAGTGGTGGGTAAGTGTATCGATCGACTGTGATTTTAACTCGATCAGGTATCCAGCGTTGTGTATGTGGGCGATGGGATTAGACACCACTGTATGGTGTCTGAAGGTAATCCAGAGAGTAAGGATCAATGTCCATCAAGTGTTTGACAAATTCATCCTGAGAAGAAGGGACCTGTGCTGTGGCAAGTTTTTCTGTAAACTTGAGAAACAACACTGAACCTCTGTCATGACAGACAGCATCGGTTCATCATTTCATACAGATACTAAAAGGCTAAAAGCATGTGAGGAGCACGTCACATGTCTAAATGTGGAAATGGAAAAAAGAAAGTAGTTTAATTGGTTGACACTGTAAAACTTGTGATGGTTGCTATACTTTCAACATTCACTTCCATCTCAGTCTTATTAAAGGGTTATCAGATTTCCTACTCTGCAACAGTGATACTTCCATCTTGAATGAGCATCTCCCTGTCTTTATTTGCTTTTGTTTTTAACTTCACTCTGAAAAGCAAAACAGAATCATTCAATTCTAATGAAGTCTATCAAGGACGTTCAGATAGTATTCGGTACAAGTTTTAATGGTTTAGGTGGTTGTGTTGACGTTTTAAATGATCCCCATATCTGTACTTCTGTAGTCTTCCATGATTGGTTACCTTCCTGCAACTACTCTTTTCATTTATTATATTGTAGAGCAAGCAAAGTAGAGTATATCAAGAACACAGCAAGTAGAGAAATAGAGGGGGTTAGAGAAAGAGCCATTTTCCTTTTGTAGGCAACTCAAGATATGGTGAGTCCAAGAAAGTGTGCAATGGGTTCATCTTCACGTTCAGCATCAGTAACTAGTGTTCGTCCTGATGAGTTCTTCAAGATTTTCCTCTCCCCCAAGAGCTTTTACAAAATGGTAAACAGCATCTCATATCTTTCCCTTACACTGTATACTTGCAAGAAGCTGCAAAATGATTTTATTTTATTTTTTTCTGGTCTTTCTTAATAGATAATGAAGAATGAAATGTAATTCTTTTCCTCAGTTATTAGACAATTTTCTATACTAGAGATCTCATTTGTCTAGTTTTAGCTTTTGAATTTACCCCGTGTTAGGAATGATCATTGATGTAACTGTGTATAGTGATTCCTACAAAAACATGAGATTCACCTTTAGTTTGTCTATGAGTGATAAATCTTTCCCTAGAGACAAATAGATAACGTTTTTTTTTCCTGTTCATATTTGAGTAGCATCTTTTGTTGTATATCCTTTACTTTTTCTCTTAAGCAAATGTGAAAAGTTGAGAGAACCTAAGCTTCTAGGTTCTAGCTGAGCTTTAGATTTTCTATAATTGTTACCGCCAAACATCTCTGTTTAGAAATCGACGATGAAAGGTAGTGAATGACCTTGTTCTGTTACATGAGAATTCAAATACCTTTTTAGTTTGTACACAGTCTAATCATAATCTAGGACTGCTTCCAGTTGTAGTTTGTTTGTCGTTGTTCCTTAAAAGAAAGTTATGAGTGAGCTACTTTACTATATGCAGTTTCGGTATACAATTAGATAATAGTGAAATCTTCTGAAATTGATGTATGAATCTTAGTTACAGTAATTTCCTAACGTGGCTTAAGGGATTCATGTGGATTTATGTTTTGCAGAAAGTCCCGGTGGAGTTCTTTCCTCAAATAACATGTAAAGTTCCTGGAATATTTTCTTTATGCGGTCCAAGTGGAGGAGTTTGGAAAGTGTGTTTGCTTGAGATGGACGATGGCTATTACTTTGAAGAAGGGTGGCAAGACTTTGTGATTGATAACTACATGAGCGATGGAGATTTTTGTATTTTTAAATATGTTAAGAAGCTATGTTTGCGCGTGCAAATATTTGACCAGAACGGATGCGAAAAAGAATCTGCATTCCGAGCCAATTGCAGTCAACCATGTACATTTAACTTTTCTGCAAGTCGCATGGGGAAAAGGGGGGAAAAGGCAGTGAAGAATCAAGGTAATTTTCCATAATTTTAAAGTCGTTAATTTTTTTCTAAGTTGTTTATCTTCTTTCTGGTTCCGTCGTTTATGTGTCGATTTCTTTTAGCATACGATTGAATGTGTTTGGTTATAGCTGAGAGACTAGGAGGGCCTTTTCTATCACAAAGGCGTGACATCACGTATGAAGAAAAAATGATGGCATTTAATGCAGCGCTTAGGTTTGTCTCTAAAAGGCCCTTTACAATGATCACTATGCGAGTTTCCCATGTTTATACTGGATTTTGTTTGGTAAGTGACTGGTATCTTCCACTTTTTTTATTTTTATCAGCAAAAGTATATAGTGAATAAGTTGTATTGATTTTCTGGTTTCCTCCACTTCTTTTCCACTTATAGAGAAGAATTTCCTCATAGACTTTTTAAGCACCTCTGTGATCTCCTTGTTTAAGATCCGTGTAAGTCCAAAAGTCTCTATAACAAGTATTGCCAAATGAACATAGCCTTTGGACAGTGCATTAGGAAGTAGTCAATTTCTGCCTTACATATATAGCACCTGTTATATTTCTTGTAGTGTAGAATCATGCTGTATTAACCAAAAAACATACTTTAATTTGTTGGTACATTATAAATCCAGATAACATCCTTGGGTAAATCACCATAACCTCGCCCCATTTGATGTGCCACTATCTCACTACGTGACTATGGTATTCTACTTTTACTCCAGTTCCACTTCCCAGAATCCCGACTGCCAATGTTGATCGAGGCAGCTTGTTCTATCTCAACGCGGGTCATCGCCTTGGATCATCTGAATTAATATGGTAGAATGAGATACCCATACCTAATGAGCTTTGCTTTCTAGAAATATTGAAAAGGTCAGGGAATGTATATCCTATGGCATCTTACCTGCCCAGTGAGCTTGCCAAAATCTGCTTTTATCACACAAAGTGCAGTGAATCCCTTCAGTTAACATTTCAAGTGGCTTTGTGCGCCTGACCATATTTCTTTCATTTAACCAATCTTGCATTCCACCTGTTTCGTCATCCACCTTAAATGTTCTGTATAATTTTAATTATTTGTTTTTTGAGCTCTCCTAATGTATCGTCAATCTTGATTACCTATTTATTTGTTGGTGCAGCCATTGCCATGCTCATTCTGGAAGGCGCATCTTCCTCATCGCAGCCAAGGTATGACTGTGAGGGATCCTCGTGGAAAAGCATGGGCTGTAAGGTTTTATGTTCATCCAAACCACCAGACTGGACAATTAAGTGAAGGATGGCGTAAGATTTCCTTCACAAACAACATCGAAGCTAGTGATGTGTGTATCTTCGAACTCGTGAAACCAAACGAGTTGAAGTTGCATATTTTCAGGGTTGTAGAAGAAATCACACCATTGAAAAAGGAGCGTGACATGTCAAACTAAACTGATAGTAAGTTATTACAAATTTTGATAATAAGCACGTATACGATTGTTGATTCCAATGCATTTTTTTGTATCTATGGGTTCTCAGTTCTGTATCCTGATACTCTCTCTTTCATTTTAACAGGTGATTAAGCTAGCAAGTGGGATGAAACCAAATCCTCGTGAACTTCTCTTTTCTTGGTTAAAAGTTCATGATCCTACTTAAGTATTTCAGGAATACAGGTTTCTTTTGGTTGTTTCCATAGGATGACGTATTACTCTGCTATTGATCTCCTTTATATTGCAGACCTTGAAAAACTTCTTTGTATGACTTAAAGAATATTATGGCTTCTCTTTTAGGTTTTATGGTCTCGACTCTTAATACCATAATTCGTTTTAGTGTGGAGTCCATTAGCTTGACACGCCAGCGCGTTTTCGTGTATCATTCTCGAAAGACTTGGTTTTCTGGTCTCATTTGGATGGATAGTCCACTAGCTCTACACCTCCGTGTGCATAGTTAAGGTATCATTTTAAAATGTCATGGTTTTCAGGTTTGATTTGATTTCAGGTGACATTCACTCAATAAAATGGGGTTACATGTACCTGATAGATGAGTTGCTTTCATTGAGGTTTCCAATCAGACAACTTTGTTTTGCGGATATGCTGCAAAAGGAAAAGAAATGGTAATCCTGCAATGTTCACTCCTTCGGGAAGTTAACTCTAGTTAGCATTGCCGGCAATTTTATTATTAAGTATGCATTTTGTGAAATACTAAATCCTGTAACTGTACGCATATGAGACGGCAAATTTGAAAAAAAAAGAGACGGCAAATTTGCTCTCATAAGTCCGAACATGCATTTTTTTAAATGACTTAAACTGAACCAACCAATGGTTGGCCAGTGAAGAAGTGTAGTTTTGGAGAAAAACCTAGTGCATGTCATGTGACAGTGTGAGGTTTATCTCTCAAGGTATTATTTGTTGGGTTTTAAGAGCCTGGCGTCATTGGGGCGGATTTGAAAGAATGGGGGCAGACCGAGTTGATGACGCGATCCAGTTAGACGTGTTAAGGGGTGGCTAAATTTGTGGGCGAAAATTCAGTTATACTCTTTCCCTACCGAGTAAAATGTCACAACTACCCTCCCAATTAATCTTTAAACCTAGGCTACCGAATGAAACCAGGTTCATTCTCATTCTTCTCCTCCCCTTCTCCTCCACAACCACCATGTTTCTCCTCCACAACCACCATTTTCGTTCGCCGTTCACCACAATTTTCCTCCTCTATCCCATACTCCCAATTATATTCGGTGGTTTCTTCATTATTTGATTTCATCGTCGATTATTCGTCGTTAAGCGTCGATTCGATAACGATTCATCGTCGATATAATGGCTCCGAAAAAGAATATTAAAGGAAAGGAGACAGCACCCCCTCCTTCAGCTAGTCCAAATTCTTCTTCTTCTTCTACTCCCCCTTCAATTCGACGAGAATTTGTCGAAGAAGACGACGGACATTCATCCCCCGCCGAAGAAATTGAAAATTGGTTCGAAGGAGATGTGAGAGAGCACACTGTATTGAAAGAAGTGGTTCCACCAGAATTAGTTCCACAAATGGTTTCAGTGAGGTAATGCTCAAGCTTATGTATGAATTTAGCAATTAGGGTTTCCAATTTTCGCCCAGAAAAACTAGGGTTTATGTATGAACATCATAACTCGGTAGCTTATAGAGTTACCGAGTATGAAAATTTACAGAGTCGGTGGCTCTTTTGCTTACCGAGTACTTATGGATTATACACTACTCGGCAGCCCTTTTGACTTACCGATTATGATAAGTCATATCTCCTTTTTTCTGTATAATTTTTAAGGTATAATCGGTTGCAATTTTGCCTGCCGAGTAACAATTTTTCTTACTCAGTAGCTCTTCTGATTGCCGAGTATGTTTGTGATGTCGAAGGGTTTAACACCACTCGGTCACTAATTTATTTATCGTGCTACCGAGTAATTGTACTCGGCAGCTATATTGTTTTACCGAGGGTCAATTCTCCACACTCGGTTTCTTTTTTGGTTGCCGAGTATGTGTTCTGTGCCTTCAATTTTACACTACTCGGTAGATACATGTACTACCGAGTGGTGCTAGACACATGTACTTTGTTTTAGAACCTGATATGCTAGTTTTTCTTTTCTTTGTTTGTACTTTGGTATAATTAGGGCCAGGGAAATTAGAACAAAGAGAAGACAAGACAAGACAGTACAATACAATCTAACTATACAATCTCCGGCAACTCTACCAGCACGAACTAAAGGGGGTCAGAAATTAGGAGCTAAACACCGCCGGCAAAAAGAAGAGGAGGCTGCTGCTGCTAAGGCTGCTAAAAAGGCATCTAGGGCTGCTGCAGCTAGATGGAATGAAGAAAAGGGTGTTTCAAGTAGAGGTCCATCAGGTGATTTTGGTTCTAGTAGAGGTGTTTCTAGTAGAGGTGGTGCAGGTAGAGGTGGCGCTAGTAGAAAACAAGCTAGGGCTGCTCCTGCACCTACAACTCAGATTGAACAAGAAGAAGAAGAACCTGCTGATCAAGAAGAAGATAATGTTAATAAGAAAAGTAAGGACCACCACTTGAATTTCAAAATAATCGCAGGTCACGATGACGAAAAACCTCCTGGAACCCCTAACGATGGTGGTGCATTGCTTTTTGGTTACAAAAATTCTTGGGCGCAAGCAATCTATTATGCCGAGGTAAGAGGTTCAACCATTTTGTTTTTTTTAGTTATTTGGTCACCTATTGTTGCATACCTATAGTCATGTTTATGTTGTTTTCCTAGGATCATGTGGAAGAAATTCGCATTCTGAAACCTGTATCTTCGGCGGGGAAAATGAAGTTGTCGCCCATAGAAGATCTTTGTTCCGGAGCTCTTGCACATGTGGAGGCCTCGGGGTTGTTGCCAGCTGTTGAAAACTCCATGATAGACCTTGATAGGGTCTTCATATCAGCCCTCGTCGAGCGTTTTTATGGCGAGACTGACACTATGCATATGCCATGTGGAGAGGTTACAATCACTCCAAAAGATGCACACTTTATCACTAAACTTTCGCCTGAGGGCAAGGCGGTTGCAGATGACTACAAGCCTTTTGTTGATTGGAAAGAGCTCGACCGTCTCGTTTTAGCATGCTTTGGTTGGAGTCCGGCTAAGTATGAAGAGGAGTGGAAAAAGTGTGCCACATACAGGAACAGACAAATCCTACTGTTATCCTTAAGGGAGCAGTTTAGCGGAACTGCAGCGCGGGAACAACAGGGGTTGGAGATATCTAAAGAAACTTGCAGGCATACGGCTACAACGTACTTGCTCTATCTCATTGGGTGTGTCATCTTCCCCAACAAGATAGGTAGTAGGGTCGATGTCAACCATTTACAGTTGCTGGAGGATCTTGACAAGGTCAAGATCTACGCTTGGGGAACTGCATGCCTTGCATTCCTTCTGAAGGAGATGAGGACTGCCTCGAGGAAAAATACTGCTCAAATTGGAGGGAATGTTGCTATACTTCAGGTAATTCTATCACCATAAACCTCGATTCCCAATTTTGTATTTCGCTTGCAACTTCTAACATTTTGTGTAATATACCTAGGTTTGGGGTTACGAACATTTCCAAAAAATCAAGCGAGCAACTAAAGATGATAAATGGCAATTGACTGAAGGTTATGGGAAGAGGTGGATATACACTAGCGGTCAAACTCAGACGAGAAAACACATCCAAGCACAAGAATTGATTGACCTCCGGATTCAGTTGGACAACATTACGGTTGATGACATTACCTTTGATCCATGGAAGGATAATCCGGATATATCCCGTGTCCCGCTGAGATGGTTTTTGGGGGTTTGTGGCACCCTCTTGACTATGTGATGTATAATCCAACTCGTGTACTGCGTCAACTAGGGAGGGTACAAGGAGAACCTTGGAGGATGATGCGCGAAGGGTGGAACAAAATTGATATTGATAGTTGCTGATGGACAGAAGATTCAATCACGGTAGAACACAACATAGCTCCAACCATAGCGGGTCAGTGGAATGTGAGAAATGAGTTAATCTTGAATATTGGCGAATGGGTTGTGGGACAGAGTGATGTGGCGCCGGAATACATGGCATGGTACCGTAATGTTTTTCACCCATTTGTGATTCGTCGACATGGGAATCAGCCAATATCAACTAGATTACCTCCAACAAAGGGTGGCGGCATAACTACCTGTGGGTCTCTCCTTAAGGGATTGCCCAAAGCTATGGTTGCTAGAGTGGTACGTATTCTTGTTAAATTTTGTTAAATTTTGGTTTAAATTATGGTTTAAATGTGTTGAATTATGGTTTAAATTTCATACAGAAACGAAGAATTGAGTTTGCAACTTCCTCTATTATGGGACATCTCAGGCTAAAAGAGCCTTTGAGGACAAGAAAAATCACAGAAACCTGTGAACTTTTGCATAATTTTGATAATGAAGCATATGCTACGTAGTATGGAGAGACTAGTGAGCCATTGGAGAAGAGCAAGCGTCCGTTGGATTCAACCAGTGCTGATCAAGAAGAAGATGCTGATGAAAGTGGTAGAGGTGGAGCTGCTAAACGAGTCCCGAAGGTAATGCGTTCTAAACGAGGCCGTGGTGGTGGTCGTGGTAATTGAAGTAAGTGGTTTGTTGAACTTTTGTCGAAGGATGTTGGACTTTTTTGTTTGGATTGCATTTGTTTGTTTTAGACCTTTAATGTGTGCGGAATTCATGTTTTATTAGGTTTGTTACACTGCATTGTCAGAAACACTACTCGGTTGCTTAATTGTTTTTTTTTGAAGCTACCGATTATACCTGGTTAATTGTTGTCATTCTGCATGTAGAAATAGGTATAATCGACGGCTTATTTTGCATTTTTGAGCTACCGAGTATTATTGTTGTTTAGAAGAGACCCTACTCGGTTGCTTAACTGGTTATTTTGAAGCTACCAATTATGCTTGGATATGTGTTGTATTTCTGTCTGTAGAAATTGCCCTAATCGGCCGGTTATTTAGCAGTTTGGAGCTACCGAGTAGTGTTGTTAGTTAGAAATTACATTGAAATGGATTTAGACAAATAAAATTTCATTAACTAACAACTTAATGGATTACATTGAAATTAAAATTCGGTTCTTCTTCTAGAATGACTCCTAATAAGTGTGAGGATTACTAATAAATCAACAAACATTCCAGCGAATGAGAAAACCCTTTAGTTCGGCGTAATGTGCTTCGTACTCGAAATCTTTACTTTTACCTTGTTTCCATACCTTCAAAGTCGCAGCATATACTTCATCCTCCGTAACATCTTTCCCAAGTTTAGCTCCGATTAAGCGACCAAAGTGCATAAAATCATGCGCGTTTTGGTGTATGATCCACCATCGATCTGCCAGGCCTCTTGCATCTCGCACATATTGTTTTGATTGATAGTCGAAGTCTTCTTCGATATATTTCCAGATGGAGTTCCACTTGACGTCTTTACACGAGTTCGATATAAAATACTTCGATATATTGTTTTCTCTACCACGATTTTTTTGTAATTCATAATAGAATATAACGTCTTTACAAAGACGTAGATCTTCTTCCAACGTAAACGGAGCGAAACTATCTTTCTTTCGTGTTGATGGAGGAGGAGATAATGATTTTTGAGATGGAGTACACTCATAAAAGTATTCATGAACTAGCTTATCAGTGAAGTTTCGATAACGTCTACGAGGAGGAGGAGATGATGGAGGAGGTGTTGAGATAGGTTCCTTTGGTTTCCGTAACAAAGAAAGTATTTGTTGTGGTGATCGAATGACCCTTTTGTTGTTTGAAGATGAACTTGCCATTGTGGAAGAAGGCAAGAGAGGATGGGTTTCAATTTTTTTTTTTTTTAAGGAAATGGGTTTGGGGAAGATTGAATTAATAGCAACTACTCGGTGGCTATGGTTGAATGCCCAACAGATATATATTTTGAAAAAAAGTACACATTTTCAGAACGGCTACACTACTCGGTAGCTCGATTTGGGGGATACTCTACCGAATATAAAGATTCAAATTTTAAGATACATTCGGTAGAGAAATGATCAACCGAATATAAAGATTCAAATTTATAATGTATATTCGATAGAGAAATGGCCTGCCGAATATAAAGATTCAATTTTTTACGAAATTTGTAGGCACTTTTACCCAAAAATAGTGTCGTTTGGGGAGATCTCTATAAAAGAAAAACCTTCTTCCCAACAATAGCCACACAAATATTACCCAACTTTCTAAGATCAAACCACTTATATGAGATTTAAACTCCACCAATGACAAACATTGCACAATGGGATATGGAGGAGGATGGGTGGTTGGTAACTGCGTTCATCATTTTTTACAATAAGCATCCAAATGCTGGTTACGTCTCGTTTTGGAAGGGTGTAGGGGTTCATTATCACGGTTTCACCGGGAATTCCAAAGAACGCACGTGGGAGAAACTAGCAAATAGATTTGACTACATCAAAGGTGATATGAGAGAGCATTGTATAATATGTCAAATGATAGGTTCTAAATTTCAAGACGAACACACTTCGGAAGAACATGTGAGTAGTATCTACTAGTTTTCCATCTTGATCCAATCATGGTGTATTTGCACACTAAAGTTTTGTTCTTAACAATTTCAGAAACTAACTTTCAAGACGCTATGGAGCCAGCGGAACGGGGCTCGCAAATTTGGACATGGATGGACCCTTAAGATGTTGCTAAAGAACTCACCAACATTCATCTTAGATTGGCTATTAGTCGATGATCCTCACGCCACTTACTAGACCTGGGTCCTTTGAAGGGCAAATTTAGCTTTGTTTACATGCTAATCGGTAACTCTATGGAGTTACCGAATCTACCTTTCGGCAGTATATATGTGTTTTACTGCCTACCGAATATATTTACTTTCAAATTTGGTACTTTATAGCTAATCGGTATCTCTATGGAGCTACCGAATGTACCTCGTAACTCTCAACCACAACGGTTATTTATTGAAAAATGTATCCGTTGGGGCTGGTTCCTCTATTTAAGATTTGTTTTTGCACCCATTTTTTCCTCTCAACCAAAACTGATCTTGCCCTCTCAAAATCAAAACCGATCTTCAAAAAAATGAGTGATTATATTTGTTTCACCAATGGAGACGAGCTTATGGTTATCAAATCGTTTATTCCAGTGTACCTGGAACGACCAGCAGAACGCCACTCAATGTTTTGGAAGAGAGTTAAAGAAATCCACGTTGAATTAGATGGGAATCCAAAAGGCCGTAAATGGAGGGACTTAAGCGACGCATTCGACCACCTAAAGATGATCTTCAAAGATTATATTCAGATTCAAAAATGGGTTAGACGATCTCATGGCGAACGTTCCATCCAAGACCAAGTGAGTATTTTTACACATTAATGTTCATACAATCTTGAAGGTTGTAACTAACTTGTATTTATTTTGTGGTTCAAGGTGGCACAAACCAATGTACTTTGGGACATACGACATGGAGGTGCATTCAAGCATTTAGAACATTATATGTATCTTAAGACGTATGCTCCGACATATCTCCGAGTACTGAGTTCTGAGGTTAGAAGGTCTGGTTAGAAGTAGGGATTGAGAAGATGAAACTTCCAATGAATTGCAGTGAAATAAGGTTGTATTTCCCTTTGGGTGATGCACCATTTGGTAGCTCGGGTTAGTATAAGAGCTACCGAATATGCACTCGGTAGAAAATAATTTTATTTAAACTTACCGAATATCTACCAATATCCTGTACCAAAAATCAATACGATTCGGTAACCCTATGAACAACATTAGCTACCGAGTACACATTCGGTAGCTTGTATTGTCTACCGAGTATGCTTTTCTTAAAGTCGTTTGTACTGACAGAATATGTATGAGCTACCGAATATAAGAACAGAAATCCAAACAAGTGCATTTACCATAATATGTTCCAAGTACACATTTCATTGAACCCAAAAAGTTTTCTCTAATCAAGATATATTGTCAATAAAAGGCACAAAATTCATCCACACTAAGATACATACCTTATTCCACATCAGTCGTGCCGCTCGGTAGGGGATGTTAAACCTTCCAATCTTCTATGTTGGACGCATACTTCTCAATCCAAGCAGTACAGTGGTTGTCTGGAAAATGGGTTGAATACCTTGCCATGGGAGGTAGGGGACAATCTTCTTTTAACCTCAAACCAATGAAATGGTCGGGGCCTATAAACGCTATGACGACTCTTCTTCCCACGTTTTCCTCCGTACAAACCGATCTTGTAGGTACAAAAGTCGAACAATGACCTATCCCAATCGAAAAATAATTGACAACGCAATCTAATGAGTCCGCAATTAGATATCCACACAATGGCATTCGCATCCAATACTTGGGAAAAACCGTCTTCATTTTCTTTAGGCCATTAATACGGGCAAGATCTTCGTTGAATTGTTTCAATTTATCCCTACGATTACCTTCCGACATCATTCCAATATAGAATTCCTTGTCCTTGAGGAGTTGCTCTCCCATTAGACATCATCCTCGGGAAGGTCCCCAAAGGGTACAACCTACAAAGAAAATTGAAAACATTAGACAACTAAATTGGAAAATTAACAACAATCGGTAGCTCAACCAAATAGACGAACTGCCGAGTAGTACTGGAAAGCATCACTCGGTAGCTAATTAAGCCACCAAATATAGATGAGTTTTGGCCAATATTCTGTACCAAAAATCAATATGATTCGGTAGCTTTAGACTACCGAGTATACATTCGGTAGCTAATTAAATCACCTTAGACTACCGAGTACACATTCGGTAGCTTGGAAAAGATTTCGAGCGACCGAATGGTTACTTTATTGTGTATGTACGGATGGTGGTTGGGATATTCGATGGCTCCATTAATGGTCTGGATCTACCGAATACTCTAACTGCAACATTCAATGCATGCAAACTTTGATTTTTCATACGTCAATCAACCATTACAAGCTAACGGGTTTCAAATTAGAGCATTACCTGATCATTTGGAGTCGAGTTCACTTCCTTTCCCTTCTTTGATTCTTCATATTTTTCCAAACACTCTTTTTCATGGTTTTTCTCTATAATGGTAGAGTTCCAACAATCCATGGCTTACTCCACGTAAGATGAATTCGTAGCATGATCAACTCACGAGAAAAAGATTCACCCCGCTCAATCTCACTCAAAACAACCATCTCAAAAAAAAAAAAAAAACTTCTTCTTCTTTTTCTTCTTCTTCTTCTAACTCTCTCTCAAAATAACAAAAATAAAACAACCTAAGCTAATCGGTGGCTAAGTAGGTTAATTTGTAGTTAGGTTAGATTATTCGGTAACTTCAATGAGTTAATCGGTAGCTTAATATGTGTGGGGGTATTTTAGACACTGAGATAAGGGATAGCCTAATTACGTTTGGGTGAACGGGTTTTTAAAAAAAAATCTCAATCTGCCCCCATTCTTTCAAATCCGTCCCAATGACGCCAGGTTTAAGAGACGAAATGATGTGTAGAATGTTGATTCCCAGTTTCGACAGAGAAGTGCCATTATTAAGTATCTGTCAGAACCTGAAGGGCTGGAGTAGTAGTAGTACTGGATAAGGGTGAAGGCCTTGATTTTTCTAGCAGTTGAGGCCGGTTCCAATGGGACCTAGAAAATGTGCCCCTTTGCAATCCTAGGTGGACTAGCAAATGGAAAATGGGACAGTGGTGATCGATGGTATCCATCGACGATGGTTTTTCCATCTTGCAACGGTAATATTTATGAATTTGTTTTACCGCTATAAAATGCGTTAACACTTGAATCAAAAATTACACCAACTCTTTTTTACTCTCTTCTGCTCTTTTCTACTCTCTTCTGCTATTTTCCATTGTATTTTTAAGATGGAAGAAACAAATTGGTCTAGAGTTGTAAGAGAGGCCGCTGAAGAGAATATTGTGAGGGATACAAAAAAATAGAGGAATTAAAAAAAACAGAAGAGAATTCAAATTTTGGAAATTAACGAGGTGAAGGTTCCGCGTGTTGAGACAAAGTCTACCAAGATTTTTCTAGGTGGACTAGAACAAACAAAACTACAAAAACAAAATCGGCTTTAATTATGTAATGTAATGTAATTTGAATTTCAAATAAACGATGTACTCGGCTTTTCTATCCACGAAGTCGCTTAACGTGCCTGTTGAAAATCCTTGCACTGAAGTCGTTGAATGTGCCCATGAACAAATCCTGCACATGCAAAAACATAATAGGCAATGGTAGGCGATAAAACACTTACAATCCTTGCTGGTTTATCCCCTACCATTACCTTATTATATATGTTTTGGCATCAATGCGATGCAAAAAAAAGCAAACTGGGTTGATAATCCTTGCACTGAAGTCCTTGAATCGGCCGAACAAATCCTGCACAAGCAAAAACATCACATTAAAATAGTACACAATAAAATTTGCAATGCTCGCTGTTTTATCGTGTACCATTGCCACATTGATGGTTTTGCATCGGTGCAATGCAAAATAAAACAAACCGGTTTGCAATCCTTTGTTATGCTCTGGCCTAACACAGTCATTTAGCTTGGTAAAGGTCAGCCGCCCGTTGTTGCGGTAGTTCGACCTTTACCAAAGATAAAGGACTGCGTTAGGCCAGAACATAAGACACTTTATTTAATATTGTCTTCGACGAACTCTTCTCATCAACCCACATAACGATTAACAAGAAAAGTTTTGAGGACACGGTAATGTCGTTCGTACTTGAATTTCTTTCCTTTACATCGTTGCCATTTCTTCAAAGTCCTGCCATGATTTTCATCATCGGTATCTCCCGGAAAATGATGTATTTTGATCATTCTCCCCATGTGCATAAAATCGTGGACTCTTTGGTGTATTTTTCTCCAACGCGACCACAACGTATTCAGATCACGCACAACTTTGGAAGTACTTCTATCTAATTTGAATTCTGCAGTGACAGTAGTCCACAACAGTGGTTCATTTACTTTAACCCGATTTCGTTTTGTATCGTCCGGGGTCAGATAGAAAATCATATAGTTTGTACAAAGACTTAAATCTTCATCCCACGTAAACTTAGGACGAGGTTTAGGTGCATCTGGTAATGAATGTAGAGGATTTGCTGGTTTTTTCGGTGCAGTTTTTTTTTTAGATGACGAAGAAGAAGTTGTGGAAGATTTGCATCGCTTAACTGTTGGGTTACCATAG
Source organism: Papaver nudicaule (assembly GCA_023529015.1). Taxonomy (NCBI): domain Eukaryota; kingdom Viridiplantae; phylum Streptophyta; class Magnoliopsida; order Ranunculales; family Papaveraceae; genus Papaver; species Papaver nudicaule. The sequence goes on along the minus strand of JAJJMA010286147.1, from coordinate 36,047 downwards.
TGTCTAGGAGGAGTAGGATATAATCTCTTAAATGGAGGAGGAGTGAATAAATGAGGAGTTTTCGATGAAGGTTCAGTGTAGTAGTAGTTATGGACTAATTTTTCCGTTACGCTTCGAAATTTAGGTGATGCCGGAGGAGTACCGAGTAAAATAAAGTTTGGAGGAGAAGATGGTGGAGGTGAATCTGATGACCAAGCGGCTTGGGAAGATGGTGGAGGTGAATCTGATGACCAAGCGGCTTGGATTTGACATTTACGAAAAAAAATCGATTAATCGAATGAAGTCGAGAGAAGATTTGAGAAATATCGAACTAAGTTGTGAATGAATGAAGTGAAGACCAAGTTTGAGTTTATATAGAATTGGAGTGAAATATAGGCCGTTGGATGAGCCTAATCTTATCGACAGGAATAGAGTCGTCGACTGAAATTCCATCAATGTCGATGGAATTTCCATCGACGATACTATTTCTGCCTCGCGTTGCAAAGTTGCAACGTCGTTTGGGGTGTTTGCTGGGTCCATAGTGTCCCAAAACACTCATAAACTGAGTTTTTATTGTCCCATAGGAACAGGCCTGGAGGTGGCAAAAAACAGAGTAGAAGAACTATAAACGGTCAATCAGGTTCTGGTTTTACCTATTTCAGTACCAGAACCAACTTGTTATATCCCAGTTTTGCCTCATTCTTGTACCTGAGAACAAACAAAAACAAGTGCCTTATTTTTCCTGGCTTACATTTAAAGTTGTAAATAAATTGTGACTACTTTTTAATATGCAATCTCTTTGTCAACCAACCATCTTCTTACCCAATCTTATCCAAGTGTAAGTGCACACCCATACAAAGTGAGATTTGCTTCCCCACTTCTACTCTGAAATTCCATACCACACGCACGAAAATTCCTCAACATCTTCATCCAGGTGAGTCCATGAATTTATACTGGCTTACATTCTTCTTAATTCTACATGAATATATCTTTCTGAGATTACTCTCTTCTACTGCTTATTTTTCAATCTTGTAACTCTTTTGTCTTCTGTTCAGACTTTTGGTTTTAGCAGAAATGGCAGCAACTTCCATAGCGATGTCATCTGCTACATTTACCAATGCATCATCGGTTGTGACTGCTGGTCGCCAGGGAAGAAAGAGAACTCTGGTGAAAGTAGAAGGCTTGAATTCCTTTGGAGGGTTGAAGGCACAAAACAGTGTAGCTTCTTTAGGCCTTCCAGTGTGTACTGAGAAGTCATTTGCAAATGTTGTGAGTTCGCTGAAAACAGGATCCAAAGGAAAAGGAGGAGCACTTTCTTCCACCTGCAGTGTCGCAGCTGAAATATTTCAAATTTCTTCAGTCATGTGCGGTTTGACTCTAGTCGGTGTGGCAGTAGGATTCGTTCTTCTTCGAGTGGAAGCATTTGTTGAGGAAGCTGAATAAAGAAAATTTAGAGCTCGGAATGCTGTTTTATTATCATCATCACTGTTTTCTTCCTCTTAAGTCTTCAACTAAATTTATTTAATTTACCTGTAAAAGGATGATTTTTTATGGTAATTGGTTGTATGGAATACTTGAAATTTACTTCGGAGAGAACAATTATATATATTCAGAAAGCATCAAAGCTTGCTAAACTCAGTTTCGTATTCTTTCAGCTTCACAACTATTAAGTCACAGAAGCACTAGGAATTGATTGAGCACTAAATTCATTCAAGTGTTAAAAGGTCAACATTCAGTTAATCGTCGAACACCCTACACATACTTTCACATTCTAGGCAAGTTGAATATTTATCAATAACTTTCATTAATCCTACTTCAATCTCTTCCATAAAATCTAAAGGAAGCAAAAAAATACATATCCGAATTTGACAACATTTAGACTTAACTCGGGTTTCTTTAACTCTACAAATATTTGTCAACATTCATCACCCAGAGTATCAGTTTTTGTAGCGATACTGAAGTGAAGAGATCTTCTTCAAGAGATAGTTGACCATTGAAACAGCCTCCGAAAAACAAAAATTACTACATCAATCTTAACTCTCTCAGACTGAAGGCCTCTGACACGCGGAAAAAAGTTGCCAACTGATAAAAGCCATCACCAATGATGAGAGTAGTTCAGCAGTAACCACCTTTGGTAGTTGCCACCCCAAACCTCGCCTTAGATAGCTGCAAGGGGATCAGAAAATATACATTTATTATTGTAGAGAAAAGCAACTGAAAATGGGTGCGAGGAAAAGATTCTGAACAGCACTCTAAACTACATGAAATTTGAAATTATGTTCTGCAGCGTTTGAGGACCTTGTGGTAGTTGGCATTGTTGCAAGGATCAGTGCACACAAGTAAATGATGGGAATAAGAGTCCTTGGCTTATTCTTTCGGAGCCACATCAAAGATCCCATCGCAGCAAGTGATACAGTCAGCACCTGAACCCCCATTAACATAATTAAAAATATATATCACCACAAAAACTAGTCTCCATACTGAAGTAGATGGTTTGCGCACATGTGAAGAACCAAACCAAGGAAGTTATGCGAAGACATATCTGTCAGAAAAGATGTAACCTAAAGTAGAAAAACAGTTCAGAGTCTAGAAGCATCCCGAAGAATGCTTCTTCTAAACATCTTTTCTATTTTGAATAAAACTTGGTAAGCTAATATCCAAGAAAAATTGAACGAACTCTAGAGTCATTTTCATACCAGATTTGCATTTGATTCAAGACCTTGCAGAACATATTCCCACGTGAACTCCAATCCTCTAGCGCCGACCCAAAGAGGTGCGAGTCTGTGTAGGACGGAATCAGCAAAAGCCCATCCTAGAAACAAGAAGAGACTTTTTGTTATGTGATTAAGCAACTCAAAAAACTCAAAAACAGTCTGGAGATAGTGTAAATCTACTTACAAAGTATGCACTGTTAAGAATGAAATATTTTCCAAATGTGAGACAAGATATTAAGGTAACTCACCGAGACCAACAGCTTGGAACTTATGGTGCTGAGAGATGTTTCTATGAGTCAACTGTGTCAATGCAAAATATATCCCAGCAACATCTACAAACCCGATTAAAGCTTTCAATAGTTCCTGTAAACTGAGTGTTAGCAATACTGGAAGACTGTGCTATATATAGAAGAATCATTTTTGATATTTCACGCATCTGAGGACATGCTCAAACTTCCAAAGAGATTTAAAAGAAAATCTAGTCTTTTAAATAGTTTCCAAAGTGATATAGTCGTCAACTAGAATCCCAGAAGGAATAACGAAGCATGGCCATCGTATAAAAATTAAGTTGTTCATTTCAAGCAATTATGAAACAAGGGAAATACCTGATATGGGTCAAACATATCATTTTCAGGTACTTTCAGAAACGTCGCGAGACAAACAAGCTGCAGTGACGAACAAGGAAAAACATGTTAAGAAATATGAACTGAGTTAGCCAGAACCGATTAACTAAATAAAAGTAGAATAGTTGGATAGACTCGGTGATGTCTAATCCAATTTCAGTATAAATAAACATGCTTTGGGAATGATCAATCTAACCTTCCATTTTCCTCAATTCATATAATCTACCTATGCTCAGTCAGTACCTTACCTTCATTCCTTACGCAATTGGGGAAATCAAGATAATTAAAAAGTAATACAATCAGAATTGGGTATCCATGGACAAAGTAAGAAGGCCAAACTACTGTTGTAAGAGCAACGATGTTTAAAGGTCAATAGACATTTGTAGTAGCACCAAACACTAGGGCAAAGTTCACGTATTTATCAGCGACATTTGACGTCTCAAAGAGTTGAATTCTATCAACTGGTTTTCAAGAAAACCAAGGAGCATATTGTTGAAGCTCACTAGAATTCATAAAGACAGAGACCGAATAAACAACTAACCTTTATTAAAGCAGTACCGAGATAAACAACAGCAGCTTTCACAGAAGTACCAAGTGTATCGTATTCCGATCTGCACTCATTCATATTAATAACAATTAACAAAATCTAAGATCCAATTTTTAACCTTAAATTATCCAATTAAATCCCAGACACATTATAAATCTGGAGTTAGATCCAAAATATGAAATCGGTCAAAATCGAACTAGGGTTTTCGATGGATTTAAGATTGAACGCGATGGAAAAGTCTTTTGGAAACACAAGGATGTTACTTACAATGGTGTTGCTGAGTAGTAGACCGCGTGAGGACCAAATGTAAGTACTGCACAATTGAAGAAATGAAATACCGTCATCTTCTTCTTCTCTCTTTTTCCTTCTTCTTCTTCTTCTTCTTCTTCTTTCTGCCGAGTGACTTCGATCTCTAATTCTCAACCAGACTCGAGAGCAGGAGAAAGAAATATCAGATAGAATAGAATAGCCCCTGACTATTATTGTAACCAGTTGTAAGCCCGTGCGTTGCACGGGTCATATGATCTGCCAAATTATTAGGCACCTCGGGTTTGGGCCATATTCATTGTGCTTTAAAAGGCTGCTGTAAATGAGTCAATTTTATTTTGTCACCATTTGCATTTTGGTATAGGTATCTGCTATGAATAATGCACAATGATAAGTGAAAATCTAAACTGAACCTGACTTAAACGAAAGCATGAACCCGATCAAAGGAATTGCCATACAGTCAGTACGGGTCTCATTCTTAAAGGATGAACTCTCGCTGGACTGAAATTAATATATTGTTGCACTGAATAAAAACTCTGATTCTAAATGGTTTGCAATTCTACTTTTTGTGTATCTTGCAGATACATATAACAGTTGGTTACATGAAAATAGATTAATACATTAATTTTTGTGGTTTTCCATGCTAAGATTCTTCTGAGTATAGTTAAGACAACTGAAAATATAATTTGTAGGCTGTATAATACCAACACAATCGATCATCTTCATTATTGAACCCATCGATGCCTTACACATTCTCAGAAACAACACCAAGACACGTTTATAGTACTGAACCTACAACGTGGAGGATGAACTCCTGCATAATGCAGCAGATGTTAATACACAATTTCGGATTAACACGTGGCGTCATCTACAAGGACCATACACAGAAACATCGTGGGTCGCGAAGGATAGAAACACACCCCGAAGAACTTTATCTCATCACGAGATGATGGAAACCAAGGGTAGAGATCGAAGGGTCAGCAACCTATGGTAATAGGCACATGCAGGCACGCAAGGCAGCAATCACACTGCATTATATGCTCATTTAATGCCATGAAACAACGTTACAAAAACCACCTGTCGAATAAGGATAGGCCAAATCAACGGTGGAGAAAAGAAACCTAGACCAATAAGGAGCCAGAAGCACGATAATACATCAAGGATCCACCCCAGAGAAGTACGACGAGCCAGGATTGAACGCAAAGGGCGTTTACCGAGGATTGATGATAAACCCCAGGGACATCAGAAGAACGAAGCATCCTAAGGTAGCAGAATATAACCTTCGAGGGCAAGGTGGAAGAAGGAGATTGGATAGAGAAACGGTGGAATACAGACTCCTGACTCAGCATGGCACATCAAAGGATCGAAGAAACCAAAGATAGCAAAAGACCTGCACTCGAAGAACACTATAAATACCCCCTCTTATCAGCGGCAATGGGGGTCGCACATTCTTGTAAAGGATAGCTTGGTGAAGAGAATACTCAGTGGTGTAAAAAAACCTTCAGGATTCCAAGGGCCTCTATCCACAACAGATTACAGTGACCAGATAAATTGTAACTCAGAGAAAACTTTACTCATTTGCACAATCTAATAATAGTATACATTTCATCCGAGGACGGAGGCACACAGTGGCTGAACCTCGTTACTTTATTGAGTTGATTAATAGTTTAGTCATATTTAGTTCTTGTTTCCATCATTTTGATCCCATCGCGGTGATCTTATAATTCTAGTCGTTAGCACAAGTTTTGAACAACCAACGATAATCGCGTTCAACTCCTTGAACTTATCCCTGGTTATACCAGAACAAAGGCCACCAACGACCAGGATAATCATTTTATACCCTCATTTTAATTGTAGTATGATATGAGAAAATTAGTATCAGCAGTTTGGCGCTAGAAACAGGGACCAGTGTCCTTGAAAGTTTAAAACAACCTTGTTTTTAAGAAAAATCCTGACCAGTTGAGTTTTTCTCCTTTCTTTCATTACCTCCGTTTGGCATTATAACTAGATCTGGGGACACGAAGGGTTGATACCACCTTCTGGTGAGCTATGATCCAGTAGTGATAAGCTAACTTAGCTTTACAAAAGCAAGTAAGCAGCATTCGCCAAATCCATCAAAAGAATTTATCATCAATAGACAAAAACTTGTTTCAGGACCTTTTGATCAAAAAATATTCCTTAAAAAAGTCGTCATTTTTGAGAAAAAACACGAAACTACTTCTTTTACTGAAAACCCCGGTTTTCGTCGGAAAAAGGCTGTAGCTACTTTTTCGTATTTCTTAAGGAAATAGCTGGATAGCCAAGTTTTTATATCACAAAACATATATATCTACCATTTTCCTTTCTACCATGTCAGCAGGAAAGGGTGTAGAGAAATCTACTGTCAACGAAGCAAGGCCGTCACTAACCAGAAGCCGACAACAACCCGCCCTAACTCGAAGTAGGCTACAGTCGCTGAGGGCCCGGGGGGAGACTAATTTAGACCTGGAAGAAGCGTGGAACCTACCTCGAAGTCTGTCCAGAAATGTGGTGGCCGCCTTCAATGAGCAGACGGTGGACATAAATCCTATGTACGACATGCCATTACCTGCTGGAGATCCCATAACGAGACAAGCAGCGCATGAAAGGGGAGCCCCGAGGGAGTTAGCAGGAGAAGACGTTCCAAGGAAAGATCAAATCTCACATACTCCTATCGAACAAACGGGGAATTCAATGTCACTCCATACGGCAACCACGTCAGAAGGATCAGAAAATGAGATGGGGACGATCATCAACAACGAAGCTAATAACGGGGAGGAAGGAATGAACAAACCACCTTTAGCAGCGCAGTTAGAAGCCCTACTTCAGGACCATAAAGAGCAGGATGAGGTTCTATACGCCTTAACGCAAGAAAATCAAGCATTGAGGGAGAGAGACGAAGTGAGAGAAATACGGTCACAAGCCCGAAGCTACCAAACCATAGGTGAGGATGAAGTAAATTCAGAAGCACCACGAAGTTGCTCCTTACTGAGGAATAAAGTTCGGGCACCGCCACCAGTATGTATACCTGGCGGATATCAAGGGAGAGTCAACATACCTCATAGAGAGGTACACAATATCCTGAGTCACTCTGTCTCACATGGAAGATCGTGCCAGTCACAAAGCTTCGGAGCGCAGTCCCAGCAAAGAGGAGAGATGATAGCACCACCGCAGATGGGAGAAGTGGTCTCCCAACTAAAAGTCGTTATGGATCAATTGGCGGACCTGAAATCTAAACAACGAGGATACAAGATGGAGGAAGCCAAACAAGAAGCCATGACAACCCCGCTATCAATCAGACTTGAACGAAGAAAAATGCCACTGAAGTTCCCATTACCTAACTTCACTTGTTACGACGGAATTACCGATCCCGCGACCCACCTAAAATACTATCTTCGGGTGATGGCCTACTGGGATACCAACGACGTAGTATTGTGTCGATACTTCCCATCTAGCCTTACTGGCATAACTCTGGTGTGGTTTGACAATCTGAAGCCAAATTCGATCGACTCTTTTGAAGAACTGTCAGATATCTTCGTGGAGACTTACATGTACAACAAAGCTACCAAGGCGGGACTGGATAAGTTATTTGCATTGTCCATCGGGACAAGAAGGACACTTCAGGCATACACGGAGAGGTGACAGAAGGTGTGTCAGGCTATTGGAAAGGTCAACCCAGAAATCAGCATCAACTGTTACAAGTTCGGGTTGGATATGACTTCTTCCATCTTCGTAGAACAGCACGCACATACACCAGCAACCGAAGGAGAATTACGCGTGATACATGACAAGTACATCAGGTTGGAGGATATCCAAAGGGACAACCCTCGGGCGCAGGATTGAAGCATCCCGCAAAGGACCAGCTCATTCGAAGCCGCGCCAGAATCCGTGAAGTGGTCAGCAGAGAGAGATATTACCTCAGGATTTGAAAAGAAGCCTAAGTATAAAGACGAGAATCAGGAGAAAGAGGAAAAAGAGACTACTCAGATATAGTGTATTCCAATTTAACACTTCCTCTCTCGGAAATATTGAAGAAGGAAGGAGGACGACAAGATTTTCCCTATCCATCAACCCGGGGCAAGCAGAAAGACGAAACAAAGAACCACAAAGACTACTGCGAATATCATCAGACTTACCGACGCTTGAAAACATATGAAGAATACCATCCAAAGGTACATCAATCAAGGAGACTTCGGTTAGTACGTGCAGTTACCCGGGCAGGCGACTACAACAGCAGCCGCGATAGTACAAGAGAAAACAGTCAGACTCCCAGAAGGATACAAGTCACTTAACATAATCACCTTCAGGCAAGAAACTGAACCTTCGCTACCAGGAGACATATGCAACAATCTCAGGACAATGAGGAGAATCTCGGAGCACGAGATCTACAAGCTGAACGGGAGTCTGACGGACGATTGGGAGGAATGGATGGCAATACCGCTCACATTTTCTACCAAGGATGTGTTGGTATAAAATCTGCATAGAGACTTTACACCAGACATCCATGAAGATCGTTCATGAAAAATTCAAATGAAATGATTACGAGGTGCAATACAGTGCTTCGAGATTGACTTGTATGAATGAGTAAAGTGGAGATCTTAACATTCATAAAACTTATATTTCGTTAATTACTCTATATGGGAATTATGCTTCAAAATCCTGAGGAAATACTAACCTAATCTCACTCACACGCCTTAGACTACAAAAAAATTCCAACCGTTACAATGAGTCTGAACCCGCCTTATATAGACCGAGCCGAAAGTGGATTACAACTAATAAGACAAGTCGTATAATCGTGGTGGTGTCAGAGACTGTCGAGTAGGTCGGTGGTCTTCGGAATGTCTTCGAAGCTCCCTTGATATCCTCTTAACTTTGTCTTTGAAGCCACTAGTCAACGGTTTCCAGCTTCAGATGTCGAGCCCTTATTCTTCGGTACCTTTCTAGCTGTTTCCTGCTTAGCGCACATCTTTCCAAATATTCGATTAAGACAACTCACTGGTGTATAAGATCCTCCCAAGTTCGATTCCTTGCTCCGTTGTCCTTCCTCGCTATCCTACTCCTCCTTCCTGATTCTAACACGTGTCCAAATGGTATTTTACCCTCTACAGTTTGCCTCTTTCCTTGTTCGAAGATCGATGATATTCGAAGAAGGAAACTTAAGGTGCTTCACATTCTTCGACACGTGTCCAGTCTTTAATTCTCTAACTGACACACGTAGCTTGATTGCTTTTCGAAACCGTCGCCCACTCGATCTTCCACCTGCTATGCCGGTCTCGGGTTTACCCTATTTAAACCCATCTTCCCCCTTTCTTTATAACTTTACTTCTCTTTTAAAATTCTCGCCGCCTACAAAGTTCTCAAGCCTTTCAAATCTCCTGCTGCCGTACTTTCTCTTTATTGCATTCTAAATCATGGTGAGTTCCTTAGATTCTTCTTTATCTGCTATTACTTCTTGTTTCATAATTCGTGATGAATTTCTCCTTCCTCTGATTTCTGCTGTTTTCAAGCCCCTAAGAAGAACACTGCTCCTGTAGGAAAGGTTCTCCCCCTGAAGATGATCGACCCCCTACTTACTTGGGAGGAAAGGGCTGAAATTTATGGGTTTAATATGAAGCTTTTTCCTTGTACAGGTTTTGAAAAGAAGGTTAATATAACCCCTGAACTTATTCTTGAAAATAACTGTGACGGAAGACGGATTATAGTTCCCGGTGAGCAGTTAGGCGCCGACCTTCCCATTCCCCTGTACAATCCGAAGAATCATTTGTTTTACGAGATCTACTCCCCTCCTTGTGGCATAATGCCGATGAGTGGTAACTCTATTCGGCTAATTAGCGAGTGGGTGGCTCGCTCGGAGGGTAGATCGTATTACTACGAGAAACTTCCCGAGGATCCGGAACATCCTCCGATTTGGACTGCCAAGAATTTCTTCAAACATTATAGAGTCGAAAGGAACTTTCTTAAGGAGGCTGCTCCTTGGGGGGTGGGGCTCGGAAAGGTGCCCAATGTAGAACATGTTCTTGATGACGTAGATCCCACTAGGTGTACTACGATCAGACTTCTTCGCCATTCCAGCGATGACATATGGTTCTCGAAGCCAGTGCTTATCGAGGGTCATGTTCTCTTTGGTTATGTCGATGAGGAAAAAAGGATCGAACGAACATGCTTCAAAGACGACCACTCTTTCCCCATTATTGAGTACTATAAGATACACTTCTTCGAGGAGGAGCAAAAGAAATCCCAGGAGAAGATCATTTATCTTAAATTACTTTTTTACACCGTATTCTTTTTTAGAAGGAGCAAGAGAGATTGAACAAGATGCAGAACCAAGAGCGTGGTGAAGATCCGAAGAAAAGGAAAAGGCAGACGAAACAGACTGAAGCTGAAAAGGGGGCAAGTGCCTCAGTTATGCTATCAGTATGAATACATGCCTCTGTTTGGAACCTGACAAATTGGCTACTTTACAGCTTAGCGAGATGATTACTGGTGATGACGGGATGATGGAGTATTCTATTGGAGATCTCAATCGTAAAAAGGTTGCTACCGGAGGACTGGGGAAGAAAGGTGTTCTTAAAACGGTTACTTCAAAATAATGGGTTCGAAGAGGTACCCTACGAGAGCTGCTGCCAAAGGAGCGGAAGGTTCTTCGAATGCCGCTGTCGAGAACATTGATGACGAAGAAACCGAGGAGGAAGAGGATGTCCATCATCTTTCTAAGAAGGGTAAGAAGAGTTCTCTCCTCGAACAACCTCCAAAGAGCTCCGCGCCGAAAACCTCTCATAGTAATGTTGAGTTGACCCAAAAACTTGTTGCCTCTACTGCCCTTAGTGCCTCTTCTGCTGAATTTGAATCAAGTCTCCTCCATTCTGGCATGAATTTGGATGTATATGGCTCGAATAAATGTTTGGTTGGCGCTTCTTCATTACGACAACCTTCACCCTCCTCAATTGACCCTTCGGTTCCTATATCTTTTCCCATAGGTCTTACTCTGAGGAAGAGATTCAGTAGTTCATAGAGTGATGCTCACGATCTGGTCCTTTTGCTAAAGATATTGCTAATCATTTGAAGGTGTATGCCAAGGATCCCTTGAATCGTCAGCTTGATGCCTCTTTTACTTCCTTTGTTTCACAAGCTTTCTCTGGTGTTTGGCATACCAAAACCCTTGACTCAGAATGGACCAAGCATCAAGCGTTCCTCGAAGCGGTAAGTATGCTTGTTTTATGGTTGCAGGTTTTTCTTGCCTCTTCTGTGTGCTTAGTAGTGTGCTATTTGCTTTTGCAGGGCTATCATCATGGGATGTACCTATTAAATTTGAGTAGATCTCAAGGAAAGGAGATTGCTCGCCTCGACAAGGGTCTGGCGGGCTTGCGTCAGGAGAGGGATGGTCTTTCTGGTGAACTTGTGAAGAGCCGGGTAAATGACACACTTAAGTTATTAATTTTTTGAGTGTTACCTTGCCTGTTTCATTGGGACTGATATAACGTTGCTCGTAAACAGGTAATGTGATTGATTTGGGAAAGCAACTTGAAACCATTGCTGGTGAGCGAGATGCCCATTCTGCCAACCTAAAGACTCAGTGCGAACTGGTTTCGAAGCTGGAATTACAGTTGAAAAATAAGAAGAATGAGTTTGAGTTGTTGGAGAAGAGCCGAGATGATAAAGATGGCGAGATCAAACTTCGTAAAGGACAAATTGCTTCGTTAAATCAACATATTGACGAAGAACCTGACAGGACCGCTTTGTTTAGCCGTAGGCATACTCTTGGTCTTTTTAGGAAGTTCGGAATGCAGCCTCTATTTTATCGAAATGGCACGAGTGACCCCGATGCTTCATTGGAGTCTGATAAGGGGTTTATTTCTCCTGAAGAAGTTTAGGTTATAGTAGCGAAGATGATAGAAGAGAGAGCTGGGATGAAAGAGGTTGAAGAAGAAGTAAGTGAAGATGACATTGTTGATGATGGTACTGAAGATGAAGACTCGGGCAAGGAGGATAATTCGGTGGAGGAATCTGGGGGCGAGAAGCCAATTGTAGAGAAAAAAGGTGGTGGGTGTGCATATAATAGGGGGCGAGAAGCCAAATGAATAAAGTGGTGTTGTGTTAGAAAATAAGGAGAAGGGGGGTCAAAGTAAAAAGGTTCAAGCCGAGGAGCCGACTGAGGAATTTTTTAAAAATTTTGTCGAAACTTCTGGCAATGGTGCCAGGGATGGTACTGGATCGGTTAGTCAAGCTGTCATTCATGATGCCGAGGGTGTCCCTGAAACTGACGATGTCGAGGTTAAGGAGGTTGTTGAAGATACCGCATAGAAGATGCTACATTCCTTCTGCTATCTTTTTGTACTTTCCTCTTGCTTGTCTGTATTATAGGAGCTTTGCTTTTCATTTTGTTGTGCTTTTTGTTTTCCCTGTAAACTATGTACTATTGAGAGTTTTTGCTCTCTTTTCGTAATGAAGTCGCTTTTCGTAACTTATTTTTCTTTGACATATACTGCTTGCCAAGCAACTCGTGATCAGACACGGAGTTGACCTTGCAAATTCTAGGCTCCTAAGGCTACTTAGAGCGCAACTCCGGGGCTTACTTTGATCTGGGAGATAGTAAACCAAGCTAGTGGGGGATTACGGATCACCCTTCCCAAGGGCTTTGAGCTACTTGCCTAGTTTAAAGCAAACACTGGCTATCGAGACCATAGGTACCCATTTTGCCTCGGTACATTAGGTAAGTATCGAGGATACTAAGAATCTTCCGAGAGGACATGGTGGTGTCCTGATAACCCATTTAGCCTAAGCAAAGTATGAAATTTATGGTGGGTAGTTGCTATTCTGGGACTCGATAATGAAGTAGCACGATGGGGGAGTGCCGGTCAAGGCTGGAGCTTAGACATGGTACTATTCTCCTATCGCGGTCTGGAGTTCGACCCTTTTGTTCTTGATAATCTCTCTTCGAAACATGTGGTGATACTTCGAAGGAGATCCCTCGGCTGCGTAATTCTCCTATCATTCCCACAAATGTAAGCTAATTAACTGCCTCGGGGTTCCATCCGCCCTAAAAGTATATATTAATCCCATTTATCATCCCCTTGACGCCTCAAAAGAGAGGTCCTCATGGTCGTATGATAGTGGGTCCAAATGCCTATAGCTTATGTAGTTGTGATGCAAAGTACCCACCGCTAACGGGGTATCTTGTGGGTAGAGGACTATGCCATGTAGCTCGTAGGGCCCTTACGGCTACATGTATATCAGCTCGGTGCCTACTGCTCGAGGACTTTTATAATGATTGGCATCAGGGCCTTGGCGTCAATGTAATGACCCGCAAGCAGGTCAATGACTATATAGACTAGTCAAGTGACAATTACGTAGTATAATGACTTGATTAACTGAATTTAAACACAAAATATAGAAATTAATGAAATAATAATTTGATTATGATTTTAGTACCATTAGATAGATCTCGAAAAGTTAGGCGAAATCGACTATTAGAACGCGTTATTCGGACATCGAACCAAGAAGATACGACACTCGAAAAACCTTATTGAGTGGACATCCCTTGGCAACTCCTAAGTGTTGGGAATAGTGAATCCGAAATGGTGTATGTGGGGTGTAAGTGTAATCTAAAGTTTATAAAGTGGGCATCCCTTAGTGTTTTATGGGAAGTAGAATAGTGGATCTTTAATTAGAATTTGAATTTGAAATAAATAAATAAATAAAAAGAAAGAAACGATTTTTTAAAAAAAAGAGAAGGTTATCTTCTCCTTTATTTTCAAAGTAGGAAGTGTGATGGTTTGAGTCTTTGAGAGAAAGGAAGATGAGTCATGGGGGAGGATAAATTTAAGGGAAAGATATTTGAAAGGAGAAGAAGAAAGAAACTAGAGGATTGATAGAAAAAGTGTTAATGATTGTTTTTGAAGATGATATTCGATGATGAAGTTGATGAAACATGATAATGATGATATTGGTGTTTATAGATCAAGCCTAAAACTCAAGGTAATCCTTTTAATCAATTAATTCGATCATATAGTAATGGGTCATGCTTTGTTAAAGAAATTAGATTAGAATTATGTATCTTCTATACTCAAATAATAATCATGATTTCATGTGTTGCTGTAGTACTTTTAGAGTCACTTTACGATACTTTATGTTGTGATTAGTCGTGATTCAAAGCATTAAACTTATTGAGGAGTCTCTTAGCTTTCTATAGAGCCAGGAATTGTATCATTCGGTGTTGTATAGAGTGAGATAGGAGTATCTAAAGAGTAGACGTTAAAACTGAAAATCTGGGAACTGTTGGTACCCTTGTCGTCGCAGTGACTTTGGGGACATTTCTAGGTGTGTTAAAGGCGTAATTAGGTTTGGACAAAACATGCTAGTTGTTGTACGCTGGACTGGCTTTCTATAGAGATATTATATGCCTGATTCGGTTGTGAGATGAGTGATCTAGAGATGTTTGAATTTGAGTCGTCGAAACCTGGCAATCTAGGAATTGCTGGAACAGTTTCGCCGTAACACCTTCCCGTCAAGTTTAAGACATGTTAGAGGCTTATTTAGCTTTCTAACAAAACACAAAAGTTGCAGAACATTTTACAAGCTTTTCATAGAGATATTACATGCTTCGTCTAGATTTATATAGAGAGCGTTAGAGCCCTCGAACCTTTGGTATTTCTGCTGAAATCCAACAGACAGACGTGTGCGACCATTTTGTGGGGTTGTTTAAGACCTGTTAGAGTAGGAATTTGGTATGATCAGTAGGAATAACTTGTAGTACGTTGATTTAGTTTGCTCAATTCCGTTGAGTATCGGGTGATTTATGGCCACTTGAACATAGGGTGTTAGAAGCTGTAAACTTCATTTTGTCATAGGGTGATTTATGGCCACTTGAACAGGGTGATTTATGGCCACAAGAACACAGGGTGTTAGTCCACAGAGAGTTGAGAGGAGTTGAGTGTATTTCATTTTGTACCCGTTAGTCGTGGGGGAGTTTGAGGGAGTCTCTCCAAATCCCCGTTAGTTGTGGGAGAGTTTAGAAGAGTCTCCCAAACTCCCTAGAAAACCCTGTTAGTCGTTGGGGAGTTTGAAAAAAGCTCTTAAACTCCCTGTTAGTCGTAAAACCCTAGAGTTCTAAGGAGTTGCTTTTTTTGGGGAGTTCTGGGGAGTTTAGTTAGTATTTTAGCCTACGTATAAATCTCTCAAAAGAGTAGAGAGTTTGGGAGAGAGTTTGGTCAGAGAGTTTGGGAGAGAGTTTGATGATCTGGAACTATTTTGCCTTGTTTAGTTGGATGTTTGAAACAATATCAACCCTTTTTAAACAGCTTTGGGCAGCAGTATATACTTTTTGATGCTCATAGCAGCTCGACAATCTACCCTTATTTCCCGTCGAGGTCGAACAACCTTTCCTTTATATCGCCTGTCATTTGTTGAACGAAACCCTTGATTTGCACAAACACACTCTCGGGATATCAGACACCGATCAACCCTTGACCGCTGTATGTGACTCTTCCGTATACTGAATCCCTTTTCTTTAGCATAAGCATTATAAAATTCATACGCTTCATCTTCAGAACTAAATCGCAAGCCGACGGTTCAGAGCCAAGTTTGGGAAGAGGTACATCATCATCTTCCCTGCCACTGGTTTCAGCTGTGATATCAACTTCCTCCAATGACCCAGTCACATCCACTAAATTCATCAACAAAAGCAGCATCACCTTCTACCTTATCTTGTTGACCAGCATTAGATTTCTCTTCTTTATCTTTATTCTGATCATAAATTAGCAATGTCATCAGCATGTAGTTAGCAATGTCATCAGCATGTAGTCAAAACACAGTAACATATCCGCAATCCACAGCAATAGGACTACAAACTGGAGGCAACACTGCCCTCCTTCAGTGTTCCATTTTGAAAGCCTTAATCCCTTTTTGAGCCACCCAAAAGTGTACCACCAAGGCAGTGCTACAGACGTCTTGTATGATTGTCTTGTGTTTGGGTATGATGTAGACATCATGAGATGCAAAGAGGGTATTTCCGCTTGTTTACATTGCCGCTTTGTTATTAGTTTTTGATTATGTATCTGATTAGTTTAGATTACTTAAGTTTTCTGTATATAGATCTAACTTTGAAAAGGTGTGTATGTGATTTTTAACTCATATTCAGATTGATTACTAATGGGTGTTTTTGTTAATTCAGTTAAAGAGGTAGAGCATTTCATTTCTCGTTACACTTGCAGCAAAACATTCTCTAGCCACCTTAAGAAAGACACCAAGTCTATCTTTTTCTTTTTTTGTATGTTTGATTAAAGCATTTCGATCTAACTTTCTTTTTTTTTTTTTTTTGAGATTAAAGATCTTTTTTACTTGCAAATGAGGATTTGTTGTTTCTTTTCTAAAATGGATGACTTAGGATTGAACTCTCTTAAACTCCTTAGACTCTTCCAAACTCCCTCTAATGAGCTCTTCCAAACTCCCTACACTCCCCCAAACTCCCTAAACTCAAAACACCAAAGCTCTCTCAAACTCCCTACACTCTCCTACACTCCCTCCAAATCCCCAAAAATTAAAATACACTCAACTCCCCTGTGGACTAACACCCTGTTAGGAAATTTGGCCAAGTATAGAAGAAGTCAGACCGAGTCAGCTTCTGGCTCAGTGAGTCAGCCGAGTCAGACGGGTATTTGGATATACTAATGGGTTAACGGGTCGGTGTATGGGTCGGGTTATGGGTTGACCCGAGTTAACACTGTAATGCCACGTGCCACAAGTCTGATGGGCCGGGTCAGGCCCGTATGGCCATGGATTAGGGCCAGATTCACTATTTTGTGTTTTTGGACCTCTTAGGGTCCGAATTAGCTTTTGGTCTCTTCTGCAAAGTTGGAGAGTTTTGCGAGACCTTCGAAATGACATATAATTCACCTAGATTAGATAAGTGGATTATTTTATAGAATAAAATTAGTGAATAATAGTTTACTTAAACTATTCTTTGAGTGATTGTATGATGAACATTTGCTTTGTATTTACAACGATTAGTACGACAGATGAACCAGTGGACGGTGGATCTTGAGGTGGGAATGATTTGTCTTCAAAAAGGTGGGAACTCTTATAACCTTCTTGTAATTATTTATTAGTTCATTAGTTGCAAGCATGTTTGTATTCATTGGATGGGTATGCGCCTGATATGCATTGTCTAGTCTCTCCGCGGGGATTGTCTGTGGGAATTCTATGGATCCTTGCTAAGTCCTAATAGACATTGGAGGTGTCAATATTATTATAGGGGGCGACATTTTTTTCCAATATTATAAATAGGGGACGCAAAATTGTTTCCTCAATATTATTACTTATAGCATAGATTTATCTAATAGGGGGTCGTATTGCTTTACCAATATAATAAATAGCACGTGACGTTGGCGCCGTGGACAATATTATAAATAGGGGGGACGAAATTGTACCCTCAATATTATATTATAGAATACTATATCTGGGGAGAATAGTCATACGCATATTGTGCTCGTTTGTTATGGTTTTATTGGTAATGGTTGAACCATTATTTGGGAATGTCATTCTATCTGACTGGTTATGCTAACGTTTACTCGGGAGAAATCCTGGTTTCATAATTTGTGTGGGCACTTTATGAGATTGCTATGCGGGGACGGGTTAGAATAACACTTACTTAACATGTTATATCTCGATGACTTGCTGAGTGTTGAGTGTAAAAGTTGTTTACTGCTTTCTATTAAAGCATGTTAGTGATTACTTGAATGATGTACTTGTTTCCACTGAACACCCTTCGGGATGATGTTCTCACTCATTTCCACTTCAGTTTTCAGTTATCAGAAGCGATGATGCACATGAAGAATTACGTTTCGTACTCTAAAGCGTTAGCGATTTATAAAGGTGTTTGTGATATATTTTTCATCTGTGTTTATTGTAACAACAATACATTATTATATTTATATCACTTGAGAGATTTCCATTTTTATAATATCAGAGAGGGTTTTGATTTGGAGAAATCTGTATTAGCAACTTGTAATTTAGGGTTTAAATTGCACGTATTAGATCCTTAATGCCTCATAGCGTAGATTGTACTTTTGACTTCTAAGTAGGTCGATTTTTGGGGCGTTACAGTCAAGGCCTTTAATTTCATTGCGTCAAGGCACTAGGGGATATATGGCATCATGGCCCGTTTATATGGCATCGAGGCCTTAGGAGCTTTGCCTAATCTGGTAGGGTCTGGAGTTTGAGTCGAAAGAACCGTACTATGCTTATTCAAGCAGGATCTGGAGCTTGAGCCGAGATATAATATATCGAAATGTAAAATAATTCTTTATTCGAGGATTGATAACGAGGTACATTATTATATGTTTTTTTTATGAGTAATACTTTCATATATATTTTGCATTCCATGCATTGTCGAGCCCCATTCCATCGTTTTCGTCGATTAATTTGTACGCGCCTTTTCCTGCTACTTGCTTTACTTTGAAAGGTCCCTCCCATGTTGGTTCTAATTTTCATGCATTTCCTTTTTGGTAAGGTGGAATTTCTCGTAATACCAAGTCGCCTGGTTGAAATTCCCTTTCAATGACCCTTTTGTTATATCCTCGAGCTAATCCTTGCTGGTAGTTGATTATATGTTGCAAGGCGTCTTCTCTGGCTTCTTCGAGATCGTCCAGTTTTGCATATATTAAATCAGCCGTGAGGTTTTGCTCCCATGACTTGTAGCTATCCGTTGGTATCATTATTTCGGTGGGAAGTATTGCCTCTGTTCCATATGTGAGGTGAAACGGAGTCATCCTTTTTTCTTCTCTTCAGGATGTTCGAAATGCCTATAGCACATTGTGCAGGTGTTTGCACCACTGTTTTTTGTGAGGTAGAACCCTTTTTTTTCTTCAATTTATCTCCGATTGTTTTGTTTATTGCTTCTACCTGACCGTTGCTTTGTGGGTATATTGGAGTTGAAGTTCCCAGCCTTACGTTGTATTGGTTTAACAATTCTCTAACATCAGCACTTAAAAATTCTTTTGCATTATCCGAGACTATCTCTGCAGGGACCCCGAATCGACAGAATATATTTTCCCAAAAGAAGGTGAACACATCTCGGCCTGTATGATTCTTTAAAGCTTTAGCTTCGATCCATTTTGAGAAGTAATCAGTTGCCACGATAATGTATTTTCTTTGTCCTGTTCCAGGAATAAATGGTCCCACGATGTCGACCCCCCACTTGGCGAAAGTCCACGGGCTTAACACCGAGTTTAAATTTGTTGCTGGTGCATGGATTCTCTTGGCAAATCTTTGACAAGGGTCACACTTTCGAGATATGTCCTTTGCATCGGCATGCATGTAGGGCCAGTAATATCCTTGGGCTTTGGTTCTCTAAGCTAGGGCTCTCGCTCCACTATGAGTTCCTTCCTCACCGCTGTGTAGTTCTGTCATTAGTGCGACACCATATATCCGATGAACACATCTTAATAGTGGACCCAAGAATGACTGTCGGTATAAAACTCCATTTAGGATTCTGTAATTTGCTGATCTACTTATTATTTTATGTGCTTCGAGTGGTTGCTTGGTAATTCCTTGGTCTCCAAATATTTTCTTATTGGTGCCCTCAAGTCTTCGACTTCGTCTTGGATTGTCATTACGAGTTCCTCCCTTATGTCCTTTATAGATGATTTCCTTACTCTTCCAATATCGATAGATGACGTCTGGGGTCTGTCATTTTTGAGGCAATAAATGCTAGAGCATCCGCATGTCTGTTATCCTTCCTGCATATGTGTCGAATTTTTAGGTGTGGAATCTTTGCCATTAATCTCCTTGTCAATTTCTTGTACTTTGATAATAAATCATTTGACTGGTAACTGCCATTGAGCTGTCGAACTACGAGCTGAGAGTCTGTTGTTATCCTTGCCTCTTGGATTCCATTTCTATCATATTTTATAAAGTGTGGATCATTGCCTCGTATTTTGTCTCGTTATTTGTTGCCTCAAATTCCAATCGGAGTGCATATACTGTTCGTTTTCCTTCTGGCGAGGTGAAGACTATTCCAACTCCTCGACCATCACCATTTACTTATCCATAAATAAATACTTCCCAACGCCGAGGGTGGCATTGCTTTAGGAGGTCTGGCGGTCCATCTTCTTTCTTGATTCCCAATATTGGCTCCTCTTCGTAATCTTCTTCGATAGGGAACTCAGCTAAAAAGTCAGCTATGATTTGCGATTTTAATGTCATTCGAATTTCATAAACTACGTCATATTGGCCTATTTGAGCATTCCACTTTGCAATTCTTCCAGCTGTCTGAGTGTTTTTAAGGACAGATTCGATTGGAGTTTTAGTTAGTACAATGATTTTATGAGTTTGGAAGTACGTCCAAAGCTTTTGGGTTGCTACCACCTATGCGAGTATAAGTTGCTCCAGCTTGGTGTAGTTTTTCTCGGCCTGAAAGAGTGTCCTGCTGATATAGTATATCGGTTTTCTTCTTCTCTAGTGGTTACGAGCACTGCACTGATAGCGTCCGAGTTGGCCGCAATGTAGAGTCTCAAGTCTTCATCTTTTTCCGGACATTGTAGAGCTGGCAAACTTGCTAGATAATTTTTGATTCCTTGGAATGCGGCTTCCCTCTCATCTGTCCATATGAATTTTTCCCCTTTTTTCAGAATGCTAAAGAAATTTTTACATCTATCCGAGGATCGAGCAATGAATTTGCTAAGGGCTGCTAGCCTTCCGTTTAATGCTTGTACATCTTTTATCGTTGTTGGTGATGGCATTTCTTGGATTGCTTGTACCTTCGACGGGTCTTCTTCGATACCAGTTTTCATAACGACATAACCTAAGAACTTTCCCGAGGTAACTCCGAAGATGCATTTTGCTGGATTGATCTCATATTGATTTGGCGCATCTTCTCCAGTATCTCACGTAAATCTCCCACGTGAGTTGCTGATTTCTTGTTTTTCACTAGCATGTCATCCACGTAAGCTTCTACAGTCTTCTTTAACCAAGGTCGAAAGATATTCTCTATTGCTTTCTCGTATGTAGCACCAGCGTTCTTTAATCCGAACGGTATTCTAGTGTAACAGAATAGCCCGTTGGAAGTTATGAATGCTGTGTGTTTTTGATCTTCTTCTACTAGAGGGATTTGATTATATCCCGAGTAGACATCCATGAAGCTTAGCAACTCATGGCCTGTTGTTGCATCCACCATCTGATCTATGCTTGGAAGTGGGTGTGGGTCCTTGGGACATGCTTTGTTCAAATTGCTGAAATCGATGCAGATTCGTACTCCTTTGTTTTTCTTCGGAACTATAACCATATTCGATATCCAGTCCGCATATTGGATTTTCTTGATAATTCATGTCGCAATCATCTTGTTGAGCTCGGATTCCACTGCATCCTGATATACGTCTGCAAGCTTCCTTGACCTTTGCTTGAATGGTTGTACCGAAGGGTTTATGTCTAAATGGTGACATGCTAAGCTTGGGTCAATTCCTGGCATCTCGCTCATCCTCCAAGCAAATACGTTTGCATATTCTTTTAGCAAGCTTTCCAACTCCGCATGCTGTTCTGCTCCCATTAATGTTCCAACTTTCACGATTTTCGGTTCCTCGATGGTCCAATGTTTACGTCCTCGGTAGGCTTTGTTGGGGTAAAATTCGGTGTTTCCTCGTTCATTGGGCTGGGATCCTTCGGAGCTTCTTTTGTGATTGCCTCGCCGTCTCCCTTTATTACTTGGTTAATTTCTTTTTCGACCATCTCCGCCTTTTGCTGCCTTCGCCACTCCCTTCGATTACGCCTCGCATACCTTCGTTGTTCGATATCCTTCTCGTGACATGTTTGCGACTCCCTGATTTCACCCTTGATTTCTCCTAAGCCCAAAGGAGTTGGGAATCTGAGTTTTTGATGTAGTGTCGAGGCAACCCCCAGGATTCCGTGTATCCATGGTCGTCCCAATATTGTATAGTGTTATAGGGTGACTCGATGTCTAGAACACAGAATGTAGTTTGCAACGTCATTGATCCTACATAAATCGGCAACGACGCATCTCCTTTGGGCTTCTGCCATTGAATACGTAGATTGTGTAGTCGGATGTTATCAGCGGGGTATCCTTGAAGAATTGCCTGTAGGCCACTCCGAAGAGAACATCGACATAACTCCCTGGATCAATCAATATTTTTGATAATGACTCTCCGTTTACGATTGCAGTTATCACCAAAGGAGTGTTGCTCGAACCGTCCTCGAGAAGATCACCTGCCGAGAAGAATACTGGTTCCAACTGCCAGGGTTCGAATGTCCTTGCCTTCTCAACTATCATTATTTCTTTTTCCTTCTTTGTCTCTTTTGTGGATTCTTCCCGTTATGTTACTTCGCGAGCTGATGTCTTTTCTCGAATGTACCACCGAGTTGCAATAGATGGTGTGCAGCGTGACTCCATCTCGTGATTCCATTTTGATAAGTTGCATCGGCCTCCTTTACTAGTGAAAACAACCCTACAAGATGCAGCCGACAAGTGAGGTCCACAGTTATTGTTGTGCTATAATGATCTGACATGTACGATACATCTAATTGTACTATAAGGTTTTTCTTGTTTCATGCGGTCCAATTTGGTTTCCGACCTAAAGGTATTTTTATGACTATTACCTGTAACTGTTTTGGCTTGTCCAGATCTACCGTCCAAATATGGAGGTTCTGGAAATCTTGCCCTAACTTTTCTCGGAAAGGACACTGGTGGATCTGAAAGTTTGCAAAACTGCTTTCCCGATATTGATTTGGTAAAGAAACCCTAAAATAACCCTAAACCAATTTCTACAGCATGGAGCGTATAAGAGATGTTAGGGGTATTTATTGGAAATTTAAATAACAGATTCTGAATTGAGAAACCCTCTTTACTCGAGATTTTATCAAAATTATTTTGCACTTCTTTTGTGAAATCTTTATTGGAGAAGACGTTTTGCTCTTGATTAGATCTTTGTGTTTCAAAGCTTAGATTCCTTGAAGGAACATTGATCTTATCATATTGGTAATTTGCTCAAAACCCTTGAGCATACTAAAGCTTAGGATCTTTAGACACCCAAGGTGGTAGAGCTCATAAAAAGTAAAGAATAGTGAGATGGAAGAAAATCTTATAAACCCTAGAAAAAAAAATCCTGAAAAATTTGAAAATCACAAAAATCATAGGAAAACCTAAGTTGTTTTAATCAGTCCCTGTTTCTAGCGCCAAACTGTGTTGGTATAAAAGCTGCATAGAGACTTTACACCAGACAACCATGAAGATCGTTCATGAAAAATACAAATGAAATGATTACGAGGTGCAATACAGTGCTTCGAGATTGACTTATATGAATGAGTAAAGTGGAGATCTTAAGATTCATAAAACTTATATTTCGTTAATTACTCTATATGAGAATTATGCTTCAAAAGCCTGAGGAAATACTAACCTAATCTCACTCAAACGCCTTAGACTACAAAAAAATTCCAACCCTTACAATGAGTTTGAACCCGCCTTATATAGGACGAGCCGGAAGTGGATTACAGCTAATAAGACAAGTCGTATAATCGTGGTGGTGTCAAAGACTGTCAAGTAGGTCGGTGGTCTTCGGAATGTCTTCGAAGCTCCCTTGATATCCTCATAACTTTGTCTTCGAAGCCACTAGTCAAGGGTTTCGAGCTTCAGATGTCAAGCCCTTATTCTTCGGTACCTTTCTAGATGTTTCCTACTTAGCGCACATCTTTCCAAATATTCGATTAAGACAACTCACTGGTGTATAAGATCCTCCCAGGTTCGATTCCTTGCTTCGCTGTCCTTCCTCGCTATCCTACTCCTCCTTCCGGATTCTAACACGTGTCCAGATGGTATTTTACCCTCTACAAAGGGCATCAACCAGGATGTGAAGATGCACAACGACCCCTTAGTGGTCACCTTACCCATTCATGGATGGAACATTTTTAAAATATTAATAGACGGAGGAAGTTCACTAAATGTACTCTTCTATGAGCCCTACCTCCAGATGGGGTTGAGAGACGACCAGATGGACGCATCCACATGCACGATTTATGGGTTCAATGGATCTACATCGAAGCCGAAGGGGGAGATAGTCCTACAAGTAGACGCCGGGCCTATGGAAACGATGGTGAGGTTCAGCATCATGGACTCACCGTCACCATACAACGCAATCATGGGGAGACTCTGGGTACATCGTCTAAGAAGTACAGCGTCAACATATTACCAGAACCTTAGATTTCCCACGCCATATGGGAAAATGGAGATCAAATGAGACCAACAGGACGCCCAAAAATGCGACGCAGCCGAAGCCAGATACCATGACGAAGTCCAAGAGGCCATCAAAAGAAACAAGGGAAAGCGAAAGGAAGAGGAGAAAGAGAAAAGATACGAAGAATAAACAAATCGAAGCGGCAAAGGCAGCATCCGTACTTCCCGCAGTAATGGTAGCATCAACACCAACTGGGGATAAATAACAATTACATAACGTCACTCCTATCGGACCTCCAAAGCAACTGTTCTCGTCAATCGAGCCAACGAAGAAAATCAATATCGGAACCGAAGAACTGCCACGAGAGGTGAGTATTGGAACGTTACTGGAGGAAGATATGGAAGTGAAGTTAAAAGAATTACAGAAGAAATACCTAGATGTATTTGCATGGACCATGAAAGACATGCCTGGGATAAATCCGTCGGTGGTAGCCCATCATCTTCGGATAAACCCAGGCACACCACCGTTCGAACAAAGAATAAGGAAGGTGGCACCCATATATCACGAAGCAGTAGAAAAGGAACTCGAAAAGCTCATGGACGCAGGATTCATCAGAGAAGTAATGTACCCGACCTGGGTATCAAATATGGTGATAGTACCAAAGAAGAACGGAGGCGTCAGAATCTGCATCGACTTCAGCAACCTCAACAAATCTTGACTAAGGGATAGCTACCCCTTGCCTAGCATAAATCTGCTAGTGGATGCAACTTCAGGTCACGAGTTACTGTCATTTATGGATAGCTACTCAGGATACAACCAGATAGCCCTAGCAGGAGAAGATCAAGAACATACGGCTTTCTTCACTCCAAGGGGATTATATTGTTATACGAGAATGCCCTTCGGACTGAGGAACGCATGATCCACTTATCAAAGACTGGTGGACAAAATATTCAAGCAATGGATTGGAAAAAACCTGGAGGTGTTTGTCGACGACATGCTCGTCAAAAATCTAAAATCACGAGATCATTTGGGGGACCTCAGGGAGATATTCGAAGTTATTGCAGGATGAAGATAAACCAGAGAAATGTATCTTCGGGGTAACCTCTAGGAAGTTCTTGGGGTATTTGGTCATCAATAAGGGGATCGAGGTAGATCCTGAAAAAGTCAAAGAAGTCATGGAAATGTCATCTCCAAAGAATTTAAAAGACGTTCAGAAGCTAAGTGGAAGACTGGCAGCACTAGGCAGATTCATAGCCAGATCATCAGACAAGTGCAAGGATTTCTTCTCCACACTAAGGAAAGATTGTAGGTTCGCGTGGACCGAAGATTGCCAACGCACATTCGAAAAAATCCAGGAGCATTCGGCGACCCTACCAACCCTACAGAAACCAGAAAATGACGAAGTACTAACATTGTACTTGGCGGCAACAAGCAGCGCAGTCAGCGTTGTCCTAGTTCGGACAAACAAGAAATAAGAAATACTTATCTATTACATTAGCAAGACCCTCGGTCAGGCCGAAAGAAACTACACGAAGATAGAGAAGATCACCCTCGCTCTCGTTTTCGCGACGCAAAAGTTGCGGACTTATTTCAAAGCTCACACATTAAGAGTACTGACGAAGGCACCCATTGGGCAAGTTCTCCAAAACTCCGACAGAGTGGGGCGAGTAGCGAAGTGGAACGTACAAGTAACACAATTCAAGATCATATTCGAGACGCGAACATCAGAAAAATCACAGGTACTAGCAGATTTCTTGGCAGATTTACCCCTCAAGGACGAGGAGGAGATAGATGATCACTACGCCACAGGCCCGGATTTGTGACGTTTTATTTTTCGCATCTGCAACGTTTTTTGACGTTGCGCACGTGGCAACGTCAAATAACGTTGCACAATTTTTTTTTAACGTTGCTGTAATTTTTTTTTTTTTTTACTGCGCAACGTCACGGCAACGTTATCTTCCGTTGCACACCCAGGGACTATTTTGTCTTTTTACCGGAAATTAGATTTTTCCCTTATAATTCGTTTTAACTTGGTTTTCGATCTCATTTTTATTTCCTATCTTCTTCTTCTTCCACTCGTTCTTCCTCTCTCAAAATACAGAGAGACTGATTTTCAAAAAAAAAATAAAAAAAATACATAACTCGTTCTTCTTCTTCCCCCTTTCTACTACCACCACCACCAACATCATCATCCTTACACTCACAAAATTTCGCGATTAGCAACTAAATGTTAGGGTTAGGTTTTTCTGATTTGAAGTTCGGGTTCCGATTTCTTCACTACTTCTCCTTCAAGAAGCTCATGTTCTTCCAGATCTATCATCTCATGTTTTTCAATTCGATATAAACATCAAGGGTTTTAATTTTCTCAAACTACTCAATTAGGGTTTCTGATTTTCCTAATTTTGATGTCTGAATGTTTGTTATTAAGTTATTTCAAAAGTGGGTTTTGATTTGTTTGATAGATTTTGTTGTAAATCTTATTGTTTGATTATAATATGTAGACTTGTGTTCTCATCATTTTACTGATTTGGGGTTAAATCAGTTTATAACATGAAAATAACAGATTGGATGTTGGTGATTAGGTCAGTTGAATGTTAATTTAGATATATAGGTTTCAGATTAACAACACCTGGGTTATTTTATTATCTTCTCTGATTTCAATATGACCATATCTCTTTGGCAGGTTTGGTAGTCAGACATCGTCAAAGGGATCAGAGGAGGTAAAGCAAGCAGAAGAGCTCAAGAAAAAGGCCAGGGCGGAGAGGTTTGTTTCTTTTTCTCTCTTCATTCTAGTACTGTTAGTTAGGCTTTTGTTGGCAGAATATTGCAGAAGTTGCAAGCAGATTTTTGTTTTTACTTTGCCAAACCTTCTAGATATGCAAAAGATGTATGCATAATTGTTCAACATCAGGTTTGGGATTACGGCACCAGCTGCATCGGATGATGAAATAAAGAAGAAAGCACGGCTCGCCAGGTTTGGGCAAACTCCCAAAATCGATTCAGTAGAAGAAGATAAAAAGAAGGCCAGGGCAGCAAGGTTAGCATCATACCACTGCTTTTCTGCCTTTCAATAAATGAAAATTCCAGTTGTGTTTTGCTATATGAAGATTCCTTGATTTCAGAACAGGCTCTAAAATCTATTGTTTCTTCTTGCAATTTCTAGATTTTCACAAAGTACAGCAGTTACCCCTGCCAAAGCCAAAACTGAGGAGGTATGGATTAAATTTCTGCTGTATGACTAGATTAATATTTATTTCACGGAAAATAAAATCGCTAAAGACTGAACATTATTCCGGTCATCTTACTGGTTCATTTTGTTAATCATATCAGAAATTGGTTGTTGCTGCTGAGGCTACTGGAGGGGTTTGAAACATTGGTTGCTTCTTGGAACAGTAATTCTGATTCAAATTTCTGAGTTCTCAGTTGTCACTGTTAATGCAAAGTTCCAACTGCGGTGCCAGTTCTTGTTGATAGTTCTTCTCAACTCTTCTTGCATTGTGTCAGTTGTTGTGTCCTAACATTTTGTACTCACTCAAGTGGTTCCCTAAAAATGTTTCAGTTTTGAACATATGGATCCCTAGGCTGCAGTGATGTCTCTTTTGCTGTAACTCATTTTTGAGTTGTTGAAAAACAGACACGTGACACTGAGAATTTCAGTAATTGTTTCTTTTTACTGTTTCTAGAAAATCTACTGCTGTATTTGGATCCAATGCTAATTTTTTGCATCTTTTTACTGTTACTAGAAAATGCCAGGGACCTTGGGCAGCGTAACGTGGATGAGTGCATTCCTGCTGGGTCTTACGTAAGGGTTCATGTTAAGGACGTGAGACTCTTCACTCGAATGCTATTATATCAATTTTTTTGCATCTATCTCTCTCTCTCTATCTGTGTTTTCATTGTTAATAACTCAGCATGCCTAAGAAAAGTTAGCCTCTCTTCAGTACTAGTGTGTTTTCATCGTTAATAGCTCAGCACGCCTAAGAAAAGTTAGCCTCTCTTCAGTACTGGTGTGTTGACGCGTTCTGTATTTTATTGTTTCTCAGGGACCAGCCACTTCTGCTGTAATAGTCAAGTTTGAGCTTCTGTATGCTTTGATATTAGATAATGGGTTAGTCAACATATATCGTTTGGCAGCTTCACATAGTTTCTTGATCTACTTAGCATAATAGCATCATCTCAGTTCTACTAACTTACTTAATACTCTTTGTTAAGGTCTGAGTTGCTGGCCTCTCTGGAGACTGACTGCTGCAATTCATGAATTTCGGATTCCTCTTAAGGCTCTTTCTGGACTGCACTCCTATTGCCCTGTTCATTTCGATTCTTTTCATAATTGGAAAACAGGTAGGTGACTGCAACAAATGTTTTCCTAATTGGATTTTGAATATCTGTGGTCATTATAAGCCTAATTGATTACTTTCCTACACAAATCTCCAAGCACCTAATTGATACTTCAATTATCACTTTCGTCGTTGAATTTTATTTCCTGGACAGGCATGCTTTCTTCCACTATCAGATGCTTGCTCCTTTGCTGTCCTTTATTCACCCAATTTTGCCTGATATTTATCGTATTTGTTTAATGTTCTCTAATTACTTTTTGTCTTTTTTATCTTCGTTTCCTGATTGTTCTGCGTTTGCGTCCTTTCCAAGTTCGGCTGATGCTTGCATTCTCTCCATTATGGCTGGAATTGATCCCTCTGGTACTTTTCACAAAGATCAGTCAAATTTCAAATGCCTGACTACTTGGGTATTCTGATGTAAGCAAGTCTGTTTCTAGTATATCTTTGATTTTATGCACATATCTGCTATAATGTGGTGAGTTGAAATTGAGATAGAACTAACACGGGGTCTTGCTTTTCAGCTTCAAGGCAGGGGATACTACTTTCCTGGGCAAGTCTGATTCAACCCACACCCCAACCACTAAGCTGCACCAGCACCAGTACTAGTGTTTCTGATCAAAAGGAACAGAAGTAGTAGGAAGGTTAAGGTATGTAAGATGTGAATACCATCATCCATCTGTGAGACATGCATCATACATCATTATTAAAGGTGACGCGGTTTTATTCATTGTTGTTGTTGAAGATCTCTGGGTTTCTAGATGGTTCATTAGTAGCAATAAAGATGTCACCATCATTTTACTCAGTTATTGTGTGTAATGGACTGCCGTTCAAGTCTGCTGAAGTTTTTCACCATCTGATTTTCCTTTCTTAGGTATATAGTATATTTCTTTTTCTTCGTTCATAGAAGCTCCTTAGCAGCCTTAGCCTGGCATCCCCATGTGACCAATAAATTTTTTCATTACTGCTCCAAATCTGATACCCAGTACAATGCCCAAGGATCACGATTTTAATACTTAAAATGATGTTGTAGTTACTTCGATCGTGCGAGATTTATTGTCTAATACGTAATGAACAAAGTTTGCCCGGAATGCCAATTTTCTTTTTTAGTGAGAACTGAATTATGGACTAGTTGATCTTTGTACTCATTCTTTTTGATAATCATTCTGTTAAATGCAGGCATCTTGTCGCAGAAATTTTTCCTTGGGCGTTGTTTTGTTAGATGCCTTCAGTCGTCCTGTGAACACAAGGAAATGGAGGTGAACCTCTGGATTGTTTTGCAAATCATCGACATTGTTTCTAATAATTTTTAGATTATCCTAAAGTGAACCATGGACTTGCTATTGTTGCTGTAAGTTGTGCCTCCTCTTTAACTTCATCATATGAACTTTAGAATAATGATAGAATATGGAATCACTAGGGAGCCAAAAAAGATGTGCCCATGGATATGGATTTGTAATACATCATATTTATTTATTTATCTTTTGTATAGATTTTTGTATTTGTATTTGTATAGATTTGTAATACATTTTTTTAATTTAAATACAGAATTTATTTATTTTGTAATTTTTTTTTTTTTTAATTTTAATTAAAAAATCTGCAACGTTTATAGGCGTTGCTCTAAATAAAAGGGCAACGGAAGTGGTGACGTGTGGTGACGTCACTTACGTTGCTTATAACAAAAAGTGCAACGGAAGTGGTGACGTGTGGTGACGTCACTTACGTTGCTTCATTTATAAAAACGTTGCTCTAAATAAATTCTGCAACGTTACTTACGTTGCTTTAAATAAAAAAGTGCAACGGAAGATGCAACGTAACTTCCGTTGCTTTAATTAATTAGAGCAACGTTAATAGACGTCACGAAAAATTTGTGACGCCGTATTCGCAACGCTAATAGACGTTGCTTTAATTCTGCGCAACGTCTATAAGCGTTACAAACAGGCCCCTGTGGCGTAGTGGATATACCAGGAGCCTAAGAAGACAAGGAAGACCCCGAAGATTTGTTAGAACCAGTGAATTCTCGAAGGTGGGAAGTGTTTGTGGACGGATCCTCCAACAAAGAGGGATCGTAATTACCACCCCCACAGGAGATAAGATCCTACATGCATTCAGGTTGGAGTTTGGCGAGTACACAAATAATATCGTCGAGTACGAAGCAGTGATTCACGCACTCAGGTTGATATCGTCGAGTACGAAGCAGTGATCCCAAATACGCGAAGAAGATCATCTCTAGGCAGCAAGGTACCAACTTCGGGAAGGCATCCTCTACAAATCTACATTCCTAGGCCCATTACTCAGGTACAGAAAACTCACGCACTACGGAGACGCTGGCAACCACAGTGGTCACTAGCACAGAAAACTCGACTCCAAGGATACTATTGGCCGAGCATGAATAGAGACGCATTATAAATGGCACGAAGGTGCGTCACATGTCAACAATTTGCAAGAAAATTCAAAGCACCAACAACGGAATTGAACGCGGTACTAAGCCCCCGACCATTTGCAAAATGGGGAGTCGACATAGTAGGACCACTAGTAGCAGGATCCGACAACCGAAGATTCTTAATAGTTGCCACCGACTACTTCACCAAATGGGTAGAGGCAGCACCCCTCGCCCACATCAGAGATCGAGACGTATTCAAGTTTCTATTTGAGCACATCATTTGCAGGTTCGGGATCCCAGCAACCATCGTGTCCGACAATGGAGCTCAGCTAAGTGGGAAAAATATTGACATGATGTTCGACGCCTACAAAATCCAAAAGATCAAGTCAACACCGACATACCCACAGAGCAACGGGCAGGCGGGTAGAGTCTACCAACAAAACGCCCTAATCTTAAAAAATAAGATAGACAATTACAAGAGGAAATGGTGTGAACTACTCCACAATGTACAATGGGCGT
The DNA here is from genome assembly GCA_023529015.1 of Papaver nudicaule. Lineage (NCBI taxonomy): Eukaryota > Viridiplantae > Streptophyta > Magnoliopsida > Ranunculales > Papaveraceae > Papaver > Papaver nudicaule. The sequence continues at coordinate 4,489 of JAJJMA010286147.1, read as the reverse complement.
ATCGAACAACCCGAAAGGAAGCCACGTGAGAGACACCTTTCATGCTCACATACGGGACCAGAGATGTAATCCCTACCGAAGTCATCATCCCAACAACGAAGACCGAAGCATGGGAGAAGAACCTAACCACGGATCTAATCTATGAAAATTAGATGATCTAGAAGGCCGAAGAGAAACAGTACTCCAAAGGATGGAAGACTACCAACGAAGGATTGCCAAGGAATACAACAAAAAAGTAGTTCTTCGTAAATTTATAGTAGGAGAATTCGTAATGAGGCAAATACCACCATATCAAAAGAAGACGGAATGGGGAAAACTAGCTCCAACATGAGAAGGACCGTATGTCATTGAAGACATCCCGGGAAAAGGCTCATATTATCTAACAAACATGCAAGGAGATACCCTACAACACCCGTGGAACGCACGTTACCTTAAGAAGTACTACCCCTAGGGGAAAGGAGAAGCAGGAGTTACCAACCTAGGTTCTCAATACCTATCTCACGTTACTTTTCAACGAAGGACGCTACGACGCCATATATTAATAAATTATTTTTGGAAAGTCACAAATCTCAAAGTAACAGCGATGTAAGCGCAACAGAACAATTGCCATGACGGGAGCATACCTGCTGATCGCGGGTCATCTCTAGGATCCTCGTACATGGATACGAGACAAAAAGTAAGAATCTCGATGATAGAGATACTCACACGTCGCCTCTAGCGGGAAAGTCTATTTCCCGGGTTAATGTCCTAAATCATCCCCTGGCCAAGGATGGTTGAAAGATAATGCTTAACCCAAGAAGGTTGAAATACCTGAAACAGACAGTACGAAGAGTTCCATGTTGATAATATTGTCATTCGATTACATTCACTTACAAAAAAAAAAAAAAAAAAAAAAAAAGGGCAAGAAATGGCCAAGAGTTCTCACAAAAAAGTCAAAACACAGATAAAAACACGAAAATCCGAGTAACTTCGTCTATAAAAGATCCACCACTAAGGATGTCCATCCTAGGGAAAGCAACGCCAGGGAGATGACGTTCGGCCTCAACAAAAGCTTCGTTAACGGTTATTGCAGCAGAACAAGCATAAGCACGACTCAACTCTTCGGACTGAGAAGCCACAATAATGGCCACCCTCGCGTCAAAATCACAGAGCTGACTCTTCAAAAGAACATTCTCGGCGACAAAAACTTCCTCTTGAGCCTTGGATTCTTCAGCAACACATCTATACTCATCTACCAAAAGAGTAACCGCATCAATTTCGGCCCGTAACTCCGTCACTCGGTCATCAAAAACAGATACTCGTGAATGCGAAGGAGGGTCAGGACCGTTCGAGCAAAACGAAGACCAGTCCACGGGTTTCACAACAGCAAAAGACAAGGGGGATGCTTGGGTAGTAGACCTCACCAGCGATTCAAGAAGACCAGATGTAGAAGGAACAAAAGACTCGGCGGAGAAAGATAAGAGCTCAGCTACGCCTTTCATATTCACCTGTGTTTCGTTGGCAGAGGAAAACTCAGGATATTGACTATCTTACAAATCAGCATCATCGGTGATATCAACAATCATGGAAGCTTGAACAACAGAAACCACAGGGGCAGGTACGCAACTCTGAGCACCAACATCACCATCACTATGATGGCCGGAGGAGACATCAGCAAAAGACTCCTCGGGCTCACCAACTCCGCTACCAGTGATCCCCTCAGCTTTCTTCATCAAATTCCTAATAGTTGGCTAAAGTCATAAAACCATTTATCAAAGGCATGTGCAAAGGGGGATCAACTAAGTATACACAAAGGAAAACATCGATTACCCATACCTTCGATAGCGGAGTGGCGCCGACCGACTTGTTACTAGCAGACTTCGTCAACTCGTCACCAACTTTCCTCTTCCGGGTACAAGCACTATCACTGGCACTAGACAAAGGTGTGGTAGTCCTCAAAGACTGGTCAACCGAAGAAGAAACAAAGCATTAGAACGAAGTATGAAAGCAAAAAAGCCAATAGCAAAAAAAAAAAAAAAAAAAAAAAAAAAAACGAAGATTCATACCAGTGAAGGAGTTGGATTAAAGCGCCAAGCAACAAAATCACGATAACGAAGAGGAAGGTCCTTCATCGAGCGAGGAATAAGAATGCCAGGCTGAGACCGAGACTTTCTAAAACCAGCAACCCAGGGACCAGAAACGCGAAGAGGAGTACGCATCCAACGGTGATCGAGACTCAGACGAAGCCTTTGATCATCTAGGAAAGGCAGATCAAAAGTCCCGGGGATAACAGAGAAATCGGGGTCATCACAGTCATCCAACAAAAGAGTAACATTATCGCGGATTTGCTTAGCAGAAGGGGAAAACCGACGGGGACGAACATACCAAGGCACCATATTGGAACTCTCGACAGAACCCCCCCAAGTCAAGTTAAAATTTTGAGCAGTGTAATCCTCTCGACGAACTTTCGCTAAGGAAAAAGGATCGTAACACCTCATGAGAGTCGCCCACCACCACGAAGCCAACATTCATACAAGAGGCGAAAGAAGTTACCAGTATACTGCTGAATGCCACGAAACTGCTGACATAACGAAGGGTTGTCTCGACCAGATAAGACATCAATAAAAAAGGTGTCACCAACAAAGAGGGCGCGGGGATAGGGATCGTAATTACCACCCCCACAGGAGATAAAATCCTACATGCATTCAGGTTGGAGTTTGGCGAGTACACAAAAAATATCGTCGAGTACGAAGCACTGATTCACGCACTCAGGTTGATAATCGAGTTAGGCATCACGAACGTCAGGATTACAAGCGATTCTCAGCTCGTCATAAGGCAAATTGAACTCAAGTATCAAATCTTGGACCTATGCCTTGCAGGCGTATTTAAAATTGGCACATGATCTCACATCGAAGATAAAAAAAAGTAACCTACATGCATATAACGAGGAAAGATAACAGGCATGCAGACGCATTGGCATATATATCATCTAGTGGGTTTGACCGGACAATGCCCTAACAGTTTGTTCAAGAACGTTTTTTTTTTCGATATTCAGCGTGTGATACATACATGTGCTTTAACTCTCAAGAAAGGTATAACTAATATTCCTGATACTTATAGTCTTCCAATTGAAAGTATGTGATAGGTCTCTAAAGGACCTCTCTAGAGTACTTATTGGTTATACTTTCTTTGTTATTTTCTTGTAAAAGTTGCATTTTACGCTTTGTTTGTGTTTTGTAGCTTTTTGGCGTCATGGAGAATAAATGCAGAAAAAGGTGTCAAATTTGCAGAAACGGATAAAATGGTCATTTCACGAGAAGCTGATATTGGTGACCATGTGGGCGCTAAGGGGCATTCACTTTGATAGAGGGCAACCAGCTGAAGAACCACTATAGAACAGCCGATGTAATACGAATTAGTGGGCCAATACATATTCACAAGCTACCAGGAAGGAAGTGGGCTAATTTTGATTATGCTCATTAATGGAGTTGTACCTCGTGGCCAGCTGAGTTGGAGCCGTCGACAGATGCGTAACTCATTTGTTCTAGCAACTTAACACGATTGTGTGTGTGCTAAACATGGGCTAACTAACGTGAAGATAAAGGAAATGAATTTGTACATGAGGTGTCGACATGCAAGAGGCGAAGAAGGAAACTATTGTGATTTGAAAATCACCTTACCTGTTATGCAAACAAGGAGGAGGTGTCGACATGCAAGAGGCGAAGAAGGAAACTATTGTGATTTGAAAATCACCTTACCTGTTATGCAAACAAGGAGGAGTTGGCGTATAATTTCCTAACAGGTCGTTTGGTTCAAGTTTTTGATAGTCCAGGAATCCAATTACAGGGTAATCCAATTCCAGAAATTGGATTCCTGGGAATTGAATTCTGAATCCTCCTCCTCCTGTTTGGTTCGCTGGAATTGGATTCCATTGTAATCTAAATCATCAACAGAAAAAGATAATTCAAGGTTGAATTAATACGAATCTATCAAGAGAACATAAAAAGATCATTGTTGATTGGAGTCCAACCGAGACCAGCGGCTATGCTGCGATATCTGTCTCTGATAGTCACAGTCTAAACCAAATATACATGACTATAATACCGCAGGCACAAACCAGTTGAATCTTTAGAAGGTTAGGTTGATAAATTACCGATTGTGTTTTAGGGATTTTATTGGTTGTAGAATGAAAAATCAAGGTTCTGATTTGTGGAATGCAGAGACAGATTCTGGAAACAGAATTAGGGTTTGAGTTCTCCATGGAAATCTGTGGTTCGAGCTGTAAAAGTAGAGCAAATTTCTCCCGAAAAACCATTTGATGGAGGGTATTTAAGACTTTTCAAACACTTGTGACTTCTACTTCTCCAGAGACATAAGTTAATTTCAGAAGCATAATTGTTTGGATACACAATTTTAGGCTAACTCTAACGGGAGTGCTAGTTAGAGTGCTAGATTCCCCTCCACATCAGCTATCTAGCACTAGATTGACCTCCTAAGTCTAATGGCAATT
>JAJJMA010286145.1:0-18964 GCA_023529015.1 Papaver nudicaule | reverse complement strand
TCCTGTTGCCTTCTTCCTTCTATTGATGACATCTTTAATCTTTCAATTGCTATTGCCGGTACTTCTGGATCCGCCATCATAGAGGAGATAAATGCCAGCGCATCAGCATGTCTGTTGTCATTTCTACATATGTGTCTGAATTCGATGCCGGTAATCTTGTTAGCGTATTCTCTTGCCAATTGTAAGTATTGCTTCAGTGAGCTATCATGTGCTTCATATCTGCCTAAGATCTGTCGAATGACCAGCTGGGAGTCACTAGTTAAACGGATGTTGCTGATGTCCATCTCGATTATGAGTCTCATAGCGTGTATTACCGCTTCGTATTCTGCTTCATTGTTTGTAGCTGGGAACTCTAATCTGAATGAGTGGACTATCCTTGAACCTTTTGGTGAGATAAAGACTATGCCAATTCCTTTGCCCTCTTTATTAGCTGAGTCATCAACGTATACTTCCCACTGATTTGGATCTCTTTTCAGCAAGTCTGGGACTCCTTCATCTGGATCTTCCTTCTCCATGAATGGGATGTCTTCAGTTTCTTCTTCTTCTTCTTCTATTGGAAAGTCTGCCAAAAAGTCAGCGATAACTTGTGACCTTTGAGCTGTCCTTATTTCGTATTTGACGCCGTACTGATCTATCTGAGCTTTCCATTTTGCAATACGCCCTGCTCTTTGAGAACTATGAAGAATGGTTTCAATGGGAGTTTTGGTGAGAACTGTTATGGGATGAGCATGAAAATATGGACGAAGTCTGCTAGTGGCGAAAACCAGAGCTAGTATTAATTGCTCTATCTTAGTATAATTTTTCTCAGCGGGTTGTAGAGTTCGACTAATATAGTAGATTGGAGTCTCTCCTCCTTTTGTCCGCACTAAAACTGCACTAACCGCTGATGATGTTGCCGCCAAGTAGACCCTCAATTCTTCTCCATGTTCCGGCGGCTGAATAGCTGGCAAAGTGGCTAAGTACTTCTTTATTCCCTGAAAGGCATTTTCATGATCCTTTGTCCAATTGAACTTCTCTCCTTTCTTCAGCATTTGGAAAAATAATTTGCACTTGTCATAGAACCGAGATATAAATCTGTTAAGAGACGCCAATATGTCGTTTAAGCGCATAACATCTTTCAGGGTTACCGGCGAGGGCATTTCCAAAATGGCTTTGACCTTGGCTTGGTCTGCCTCTACTCCCTTCTTTGTGACAACATAACCCAAAAACTTTCCAGAGGTGACGCCGAATACACACTTTGCTGGGTTAATCTTTAACTTGGTTACTCTCATGTGATCGAAAATTTCTTTCAAGTCTTGCACGTGATTCTTCTTTTTCTTGCTCTTGACCAACATATCGTCGACATAAACCTCCATAGTTTTACCTATCCATTTTTCGAAAATATCTTGGGCCATCTTTTGATATGTAGCACCAGCATTCTTAAGACCAAATGGCATTCTCGTGTAACAAAATAAACCTTTAGTAGAGAAGAAAGCTGTGTGTCGTTGATCTTCTTCTGCCAGCGGTATCTGGTTATATCCAGAATAGCCATCCATGAAAGATAGTAATTCATGCCCAGAAGTGGCATCAACAGTCTGATCTATGCTTGGTAATGGAAAGCTGTTTTTGGGACACGCCCTATTCAAGTCGCTGAAGTCAATGCAAATTCTTACCCCTTTATTCTTCTTAGGAACCACCACCATATTAGCTATCCACTCCGGATATTGAACTGGCCTAATGATTCCTGACGCCCTCATCTTGTCAATCTCTGCTTCCACCGCCTCCTTATACGCTGGTGCCAACTTCCTTGGACGCTGCTTGAATGGTCTGATTCTTGGATCTATATCCAACTTATGGCATGCAGTTTCTGGATCAATACCAGGCATCTCATTCATGCCCCAAGCAAAAACATCCACGTATTCTTTTAATAAAGCTTCTAACTGCCGAGATTCTTCTTCATTCAATAAGGTACCAATTTTTACTATCTTAGGAGCTTCTTCTTCACCTATGTTGATCTCCCTTGTAGGTTCTACCGCTATGAAATTCAAATCTGGCTCACCCATAGGCGAAGGTTCCTTTAATTGCTATAAAGGTGCCGCTGAATGACTTGCTGTTGAGTCGCCCTCCTTCACGGAAAGAATGTATTTGTTGGGATTAGCGACTAGTGCGGTTATTTCTTTAGTCTTGGTTGCTTCTTTGGTCTGCTTCCTTTTCTCATGTATCCTGGCCTTTCGAGTTTCACGCATCTTGACGTCTACTTCATTGCATGCCTTTGCTATAGATGAATCGCCAATGTACTCAGCTACCCCTTCTGGAGTTGGAAATCGCAACCGCTGATGATAGGTCGAAGGTACTCCCTTGATGCTGTGTAACCATGGTCTGCCAAGGATTGCTGCATACGGCGAATCTACCTCCACAACACAGAAAGTAGTATCCATGATCAAGGTCTTGCATGTAACAACCTTCATCTTCACTTCTCCTTTAGGCTTGGACGCTATCCCATTAAATCCATAAATGCTGTATGAAGATGGAACTAATGACTCTACCGGTTCTTCTTTAGAATCCATGGCCTGGTACGCTGAATTGAAGAGGATATCAACAGAGCTTCCTGGATCTACTAGCACTCTTGGAACTTTGAATTTCCCTATTTTGATGGTAAGGACTAATGGATTCAAATGATTCCTTGCCCCAGGTGATAGTTCTACCGCCGAAAAACTGACTGGCTTTTTCATCCATTCTAATAGTGGGCTGTTCTTGACAGCGACACGGAAAATCTCTTTGCCATTGCTATCCCTCTTGTGAATTCTTGACATTACATTATTATGGAATTCATCCCTACTGATTGTTGAATGCACAATAGAGAAACAATTCAATTCTTTCAGATCACGCTGAACTTCAACTTCAAACACTTCAGGCTTTGGCTGTACAACTTGGATTGGCTGAACCTCCAATGGTGGCGCTTGAGGTAATTCTAAGAAATCTTGGAATCTTCCCATACGGATGAATCTATGCACTTCTCTCTGAACCCCTGTGCAGTTTTCAGTTGTGTGACCATGGAATTGATGGTATTGGCAATATTGGCTGGTGTTAGAAATAGGGTTCATGGGATTTCCTCTATTAAAAGGATAGCAGATTTCGTTTCTTGATGATGAACTCTCTATCTGTCCCCATGCATCAGTATATGTGACACGTAGTTTTGGTAGTGTGGCGTCTTGAAAATCTGGGTATCCTGGCTTTCTGTCGCCGAATCTTCGATTATCATTGTTGAATCTTCTATCACCATTACCTTGTCGCCGGTTGTCATATCCTCCTCTGTTGTCGCCGTAATTCCTTCTATCATTGTTGGCATATCTACCTCTATTATCATATCCTCTCATGTTGTCTTGATCATCTCTTCCTGCATAAGTATCTCTTTTCCCTTGATTCCACTGTTGAGTGCCATTCTGTTAATACTGCTGTCGTTCTTGTGGCTGCTGATATGGGACGACTGCCGCTGAGGGTGTTGCTGTTGTTGCTTCCAATTTTTTTGTGTTCCTTTATAATCCATTCTTTTCTTGCTTCTTCTTGTTCTTCTGGCGACAAATTATTAATAGAATGAGCATGCTTTGCCCTTTCCTTCTTCTGGCGTTCTTCTTCTTCTTGCATTTATTCATATATCAACCATTCATTTTGTCTAGCTCTCAATTCTCCTATATCTGCTACTGGAGTCCAATATAAAGATTGGAACATCTTATCCGTTGTTTCCATCGAGCTAATAAATGCTCGCATCTTTTCCTTGTCAGATACCGCCGATCCCACTTCACTACAAAGTTTCCTCCATCTCATAATATAACTTCTACACGTTTCCATATGTCTTTTCTTATTGTTAAACAACTTTTCTGCCCCAGGGCGCACTCTCTTGTTTTGAATGTAGTTTGCAATGAATTTCTCTTCCAACTGTGTATATTTCGCAATTGACTTCTCTCTCAGACCGCCAAACCAAGCTAAGGCTTCATCCTTGAGAGCGGCGGCAAACGACATGCACATTATTGGATCTGAACCGGTCCATGCAGTTAAATATCTCCTGTAGCTTTGTAAGTGTAATGTTGGATCTCCTGTACCGTCAAAGATTGATGTGAAAGTTGGCATACTAAACTTCCTGGACACATGTCCATACGTAATTTCATCCACAAATGGTGTCTTTTTTGCCTCTAAGATTGCCTTCTTTAATTTATCGTCTGGCTGACCTGTGACTTCTTCTATCTTCTTCTCCATACGGCGTAACCTCTTTGCAACATATTCTTGATAATCATCCAATTTATCCGAGTCGGCGTAACTTTCCTCGCCATGATTAGATTTCCCGGTCTTCTTACTTCCTTCTTTTTTTTTCACTGTGGATGCCGCCACTTCTGGTCTTGTAGATCTGCTCTTTTGAGCTTTGTGCACTGTATGAGTTGAGCGACTTTTGCTACGACTTTCCATTAACTGCTTATGCTGTTGTGCCAATTGTAAGTTGCTCTGAAGGATGATGTCCATCTGTCTTTGCATCTGCAACTGCATCTGAGCTTGATTTATGGTGCTTTGTTCAAAGAACTTTTTTAGCAATTCTTCGGTAGCACTGGTGGATCCTGCTTTTCCTTCTGACACTGTTATTGGCGCCGTTCTTGATGTTCCAACAGCTGCTACCATTCTACTGCTGCCTCCTACCTCTTTTGAAGTGTTACCAGCTGCTCTTGAGGGTAACCCATTAGTGTTGAGATTGCTACCTACTACCCTTGATAATCCTTCAACTGCATGAGACGTCTCGCCGGGAATCGCTGTTTCTTTGATGGTGCCGTCATCCACTGCTTTTCCTTTACTTTGCGCTGGAACTTCTTCTTCCTCATCCTCTTCTGGTATCCCATCCAAGTGTGTTATGTCTTGTATTATAACGGTATCCATAGCCGCTGTCTGCTGTTGAGGTACTGCTGTCTGCATTGTTGCTGTTTACTGCTGTTCTGGTGTCGGCGCTATTGGCTGTTGTTGCTGAATCGCCGGCTGTGGCGTTGTTGGCTGTTGACTTGTATTGCCGCTCAAGAAAAAATCATGTGCAAAACCTAGCGGTGGTACCGCTGAACTTCTCAAGTTATGTCGATTAGGAATGGGTACAGACTGAGCGGGTATGGGAAATTTTGGAGCTTTACTTGTTGACGCCGTACTTCCTTTCCGCTTAGTCGCCATTTGGTATCCTGTGTAGAAAACAACAAAAGCACTTCCTGACAGTATTAAGCTAGCTTGACTGTTAGCAAATGCCAAATTCGTTAGTGGAGGTGGTTGAGCAGTTTCTGATAAAGTAGGAAACAAACAAAATAGCTCAGAACTACAGCAGCAACATTTGCAGAGTATGACCTAATCTTGTCGGCAGTTGAAAGAAAAACCCTAAATTTGAAAACTCATGGAAATCCTAAAAACACCAAAGTTTGATAACCATATTCATAGAAAGGGCATCGAATCTATCTCATGTATCTTTTAACCTTAGTATTGTGGGAACAAATACTAACATAACTCATGGTTATGTAGACAAGAATACAAAATCTCAATCGCTATAACACTACTAAAGTAGCCGACTATTTCGAAAGATAAAATAAGTAGAATAGAAAAATTTCCATAAAAGTCATAACTCCTACTAACCTTTGTCGATGAAGAATTCTTTATATCAATTGTCTTCCTCTTTAAGGTCTCTATTACTTTGTCTATATCCCAATTCCGAAATCTAAACTCTAGTAGGCTAAATCAGGAATTGTGTTTTGACACCTAAAACTGACAACCAACTTGACATACCAACGCTAGTGGGTTTGACCGGAAAATGCCCTAACACTCTGGAATGACTTGTTTTTACTCTTGTTAATATGCAGTTGAAACTCTGATGCCGAAATCCTGTCCTTAACCTATTTGCCAATCTGCACAACACATAGTACAAGATTAGTACTAATTTCATCATCAGTAACCACCATGAATTCACATAATGCCATTTTGGATAACATAGATGGTGCTATGGTTATTATAACAACACAGAATTCAGGTAAAACGATGGCAATTCAGGCAAAAGGATGGCATTCAGGTACAGGATAACATTCAAGTAGCAATTAGGAGTGCAAGCATGTGCAAGCAATTTGTAAGGTCAACCTTTACTTAGGAAGATAACTGAAATATTTTTTAAGATAACAAAGCATGGAAGATAATTGTGACAAGGACATGCTTTGCAAGATTACCCCGTGCGATGAATGATGAGCACTTATGACTTTAAGGTGTTCTGCTTGTATGAGTGAAAGAGAGTGTGGGACTATAAATGAGGATGAATCCAACATGAGACAATTATCAATAGTTCTATCTCTAATTCAAAGAAAATTACCTTGCCCTGCTATTATATTTTTTGAACAGTTGCACGAATTGCCTTAGTGAAGCCTGAGAAGGCAAGAGGTGTCGAAGATGTTATACTGAGAGATGCTCAAAGGGGGCAGATTGCTGAAAAGGTAACATTCAACTTGCAATCACATAGCCTTATCAGGATGAATAGGACCTGTAGAAATGATATGCAAGAGATGAAGATAATGTTTTACAGTATCACAAAGTAATAGAAAAAAAGAAGAAGGCAATTAGTTATGAGTGTACGCATATCTCAAGCCACACTGTAAATTATAAATTAGTATTTTTATACCATGAACAGAATCTCTGACCCATAACACTTCTCCTGGGAATATATTCATGCTAGCAGGGAGCAACACCTCTTCAATTAAAATGGAACCTTTATGCAGCATCTGATTCTCCTTGACAACCTGCAACAACTATCAAGTCATGGGAGCTATCTACGCTTGAAGTAAATACTAAACTACAGAATAGCATGTAACGTAATTCGCACCAAAAACAAATTTTGGGACTTCCTTTCCACGTACTAGAACTACAGAGAAATGTCTTCATTGCAGCAACTTAATTTCTGCCACATTCCTTGCATATATAGTCATAGAATTACCATTAACATGAAATGATTATTGATAGGTGCTCAAAACACCTATTCAAGAGTACCTAATTGATACACTTTAGTCGGCTAAATCCTCATATATTGTTTATTTTACATTGTTTTCTATTTGCAGGTACTTTGAAGTTTAATAATAAAAATGAAGCAAAACAACAACTCGACATATCATTTGGAGACAATGCAAGTTGATGGTTTCGAACACAAGAAAGATTGGTGCTAAAAATGTCGTAACGAGTGGTAAAGAAGAAGGAAAAGGACAAGAAGGGACCTATGGTGAAAACTATCTCAAAAGAAGGACCGGATCATAAAGAAATAAGAAATAAGGACCTAGGAATAATTTGAGGAATAGTGCGCATGTGCCTGTCGCACATGGCTGCGAGAGAAGAAGAGTTAACTGATTTTAGGGCACACAGGAAGGAAAAGGGGCCGACTGGCCCAAATTTCCTAATACAGGTCCAAGTTAATCAAGGACGTACATATATAAAGAAGGGGTCACGTACAGAGTTTGGGGACGTGAGTTTGGAGATCACGTACAGGAGCTCAGGAGGAGTTCGGAAGCCGGGAAAAAGCTAGGGTTCACACAAGGATTTTTGGCACAATTCTCGAGGCGCCGCAAACAAGGGTTTTTATGCTTTTTCATATTTTCTTTATTATTTCCCATGGATTTCAATAAAGCTATGAGTAGCTAAATACTTTTATATTGGTTAGGGATGTAGTCGGATATTACAGACATGCGTTTTGATTGATTTTGGAGTTATAAACATTCTTTTCATCATCGTTCTTACTGTGCGTATGAATGCATGATTGATGTATTGCATTAAGATTGGATATTTTATATTCATATCTACAACTAGAATTAGGTTTTGAGATACGAAATCGTCGATGAACCTTTTCACAAGTAGTACAATATAATTCCGATTGCGGTGATAGCTTTTAGGAATTGTATGTAGAGTATGACCTTTGTTGAATGAACTGCTCCTGGTAGTTCATTGCATTGATTAGCCTATTTCACAGATATTAATGCTCTTAGAGAGTTGAACTCAAATACTCGATGTGTTGAGTTATTCTCTACGTAGTATTCACACATTCATCGTTATGGTGTGTGATGACATTAGGAAATTTCGGGATATTTTCGCGATGATGTATTCTAGGGCTTTTGATGATGAGAGATTAAATAAAAACTCCAAATATTATTCATATGCATGTTATGTGATTGAAGATGAATCCTTAACCAATATTCATATCTCCTGATTATTTTCAACAATTATTTTCTATAGTTTTAATTTATTTTATTGCATAAACATCCCCCCCTTTGGTTACTTTTAAGTTTCAAATACAACTGATAAATCATACCTCTCTCTGTGGAACGAATCTGTTCTTGCCACTATATTATCTTATTTATTGTGAAGGTTAAGAACTGAATTATATTTGTTGCGAATTCGACACGCATCAATTATTGTCGCCTATATCGGGAACTTTGAGCCTGCGAACCAAAACAAATACCTCAGTGAACTATCATACAGTTTAAGTGAGTTATTCTACACCAAATGTAATTGAGATCGTAACTCACACTTCTGTTGTGTAGACTCGATATACTGCTTTTCTGAGTTCGAATATTATATCATGGTTTGGCTTTGATTACTGAAGTTATGAATCATTTATTTGATTCTCTACATATGACAATCTAGAATGCCATACCACACTTTTAGATTTCGAAACCATATTCCTGATTATCTCATCTTATGGACTTTCAGAGTTCGAAACCTCAATGTAAGTTTTGGTAAAACTGCTTTGATTTCAAAACCATAATCTACTTTTTTGTATTCATAAGCTATTCGGTCCGAAACTTAAATCTAAGTTGTGACCAATGAGAGAACTTGAGTTCGAAACAATGTTTGCTGGCTAACAGTGACTTGAGAATCGAGACCAATGTGTCTTGACCATGTGAGTTCTAAAAGGTCTAAAAGACCCTGGGGTTTCCTAAAGGTTTATGTGAACCGGAAAATATAGCCCGTGCGTCATTTGTGACGAGATTATATGTGTTTCTTGTTTCGAAACCTTAACCAAGGTTTTGTTAAAACAAAATCTAAAGTTCGAAATCATACTTTGATTTCGCTATATGGAATCTTGATTTGGGAACCTTAATTCGGTTTTAGTTATATATGAACTTTAGGGTCCGAAACCTTAATTTGGTTTCTGCCAAACAGAATGTAGATTTCGAAACCTAATATTGGTTATCTCTGAATGCGTATTTCGAAGTTCAAACTCTACAATTTTGATTTGTGCTTCAACAAATTAATGAGTTTGAAGTTTGAAATTGTTCATCTTCAATGTACAACGAAGTTGGTTTGAGTCATAGTCAGAAATATGGTTCGTCGCTCTAGTTAGTTGACACATAATTTTTGATCAGTACTGTTCGTGATTAGATATTCATATGCAAATACTACTTCATCAAATATTCAATTGATTTCTCTTTTGATTATTTGATTTGAATTCTTGGATATCATTAACGTGATCATCTATATTGGAATAGAGAATTCAAGAGATTCAACATTTTGCTATGACTCGAAGAACCATACACCGTACTTTTATTGGTTTATCTTTTTGTATGATTCGGAATGTCCATTGTACCTACGTGTTCACTTAAGCTTAACACACAAGGCTTGTTAACGCCTGTGATGATACGTTTATGCGGAACGCTGAGCCACGTTGGACCAGATCCCACTTCCACCTAGGATCGTTCTGGCCCGTCCAGCAAAGCCTAGGGAGTGATGTCGATATTATCAAAGCTAATGACGACATTTGGAAGTTAATAGTACCTTAAGGAGATTTTCGAAACAATAGGACACGTTTTCGAATTGAGCTCTATCCCAGGGAGCATATTTGGTAATCATTATATTTCAAATTAATGAAATATCCAAATATACCTTTTGAATATTATTTGCGTTGAATGCTTTTGGACAAACATTTATTGAAATATATTTTTCATTAATGTAAAATGCTAAAGTAATAGATCTCATTAAATGTTATGACTCTACACTACGCCACAGGGCCTGATTCCCAACGTTTTTATTTTCGCATTTGCAACGTCTATTAACGTTGCGCCCTAGGCAACGTTTATTAACGTTGCGCACCGTTAATAACGTTGCTGTAAATATTTTTTTTTAAATTAATTAGGCAACGTCTCGGCGACGTTGACTAACGTTGCATAAGTAGGGGTTATTTTGTCTTTTTACTGGAAATTAGAGTTTCCCTATTTATCTATTTTCCCTATTGTTTTTTCCTTATCTTTCTCTTTCTCCCAGCGTCTGTTTCCTTATCTTTGTCTTTCTCCCCTCTTTCCTTCGCCTCTTCTCAAAACTCATCTTCTAGGACGACATGATTTCTGAGATCTGAGAAACCATAAATCAAAACTTTTCTTTTCAACCTTTATATCCTACTCAAAACCCATTTACCAGAAATTTCAATCTGTATACTTAAATTTTGGTAACCCTAGAATGACATCTCAGACAAACCCACCATCTGATTGTACCTATACCCCTTTTGGTGAAGAAGAAGATGTTCTCCTCTGTATGTATCCCTTCTCTAAATCTTAAATCATTACTTCTCTTTTTCAATTTGATTCAATTTTCTAGGGTTACGAGAATTGATTTGGTATATCTTTGCAGCCGCTTGTTACATTTCTCTAAGAATTTGATATATCTTGCAGCCGCTTGTTACCAAAGAAACAAAAATCAGATGTGTGCAAATCCCTGAATCTGATTTGCATCCATTCTGATCCGGTCTTCTAAGTTGTTGTTACCTAGGTTGTAAGCCCTAATTTTTGGTTTGTGATTAAACTTCGATTGAAATTACTTGAACATTCATCTGTGTAGTCTGTTGTCTGTTGATTTCTTTATCCAGTATTGGTTGCTTAACAACTAATTTAGGCAGAAAATCTTTAATTTTATGCTAATTAATGCCCTGTCAATTTCAAAATTTTCTTTGTTGGTTGTATGTTGGTATTGTTAGGATAGGATATAAACAGTAAGAATTGATGTTTTGAACATGGTCTGAATTATTTTTAACAAAAAAAATATAATCTAGGTCCAAACAATAACGTGGTATAAGAGGTTAAACATAGGAAGGGGTTTGGTGGCATGGGTTTGTTATTGTATTCGAACATGTGGTTTTCTTGCCGATCTTATTGGTTTTGTGTTTATTTTGTGTGAGCATGTAAATGTTTGCTGATGTTCTACAATGGTGGCAGGTTTTGATTTTAGTTTCAACATTATTAACAAAATATGCCGCCTACATTGTTATTTCATAAGATATATACCAATTTAATTCTGACTTTAATTCTGACTTGGGTTTAGTTTTGTGTGACGAGCATCGGTTTGACAGGTAAGAAAAGGGTTCAATCGTTGTTTCTAGGCAGAAGTATTGTGAATGTTGGGGTTGATTTTGCACAGATGTATGATATAAATGTGATTGGGCATCAGTAGCAGAATTATCTTTAAATTTAACGCTCGGTATGCAGGTGAAGATCGACAACTACAACTGAAATTGGTGATTTATTCCATCAGTTTGATGTTTTGAGTTTTCTCTTGATTCATTATTCTTTCTAATGTTTTCTGATTGTTTGATGAAGGTATTACTGTTGACAACGGGCAGTGGAGATTACGATATAGCCGACACGTGGTTGTTTGTGGATCAGTATTTTAGGGTAAATATCAAAGAATCTGAAGCATAAGGTATTCACGAAATTTTAGGGCTTTATACCAGGTAAGCTTTTTATTCTTCTTATTTTGGGTTTTTCATTCAATTTTTGGGATACCCAATTGATAAAAGGCTCAAAGATCTAGATTTTTGACAGGGTATAGAGTATCAATCACTTGAAGAAGATCAAGATGTATCTTCAGTATGATAAATATAGAAGTAGAAGCAATAGACTTGAACAACTAATAGACTGCCAACCTGCACAATGACAGAAGAGATGGGCATACCCATATTTGTTATACTTTGTTTCTTCGAGCCACGATGTTTCCGTTGGCATCCTCTAATTTTGTCATTATTTCTTTTTCTATCCCAGAGAAGGCTAGTCAGAGGAAAGACTCATCTTCTGAGGTCGAGGAGTCCAAGTAATTACCTTTTCAGTTAGAGTCAAGTTCCAATCAAGGACGAACGGTGTATCAGGTTACTGGTAAAATCCCAACTTCTAGATACTCTTTGGTTTTATTATAATGCTGAACCATTGAAGCCTACTGCAAATTCGCAACATCATTTCAATGCCTTGAAAAGATTGTTCCTTGATGTAGTCCTTGTAATTTTGTATATACAGTTGATGTCATCATTGGTTGGACACCACTGAACCACACTAATCATTGCCTTTTTTAGTTTCTAATCATTGGGTTTATGTTTATATGATACACACAGGAAGGATACCTAATAGCCAGTAAATGAATATTTGGATTGGGCACCACTGAACTACACTTCTCTAGTTTGACAATGCTGATTGTCTCCAAAATTAACTTAATCAGTATGCATTTCAAGACTTAAGAAATTTGAGATCACAATTGTACTAGATAGCCGTTCTGAGGCACCTCCTGAAAAGAAACATAAACCAATTTACATTTTTTTCTTGATGCAACACATAATTTTTCTACTTCTATAGTATATGTACTGATTTGAGCCTTTCATGTCTTCTATCTTACAGATTGGTGTTCAACTTCAATGATTCCTCTTGGCCTGTAATATCTCAACCAGAGAAATCCACATCGCAAGCATCTCAGGAACATAGAGGTGGTGTCAATTTTGTTGCTCATGAGCATCTAAAGAAGGGAAAACATATAGGACATTGGTACACAAAATGAGCTACCCTGTGGACAAGTTTGGGGGTGCTTTTGTGAATATTCGCTTCCTAAATATTAGCCCCAAAGACTGCATTTTCCTTTCTCTCTTGGCAAACGCGAGGCCATGCTGATCTTTTGATCATAAGTGCAATCTCTACTAGACATGTAAGTCTTCCTATCCTTTTGTTGACATTATTTTATCGGTAACAATTCTGTTAATTATTAATGCATTCTGTTTTGGAGTAAATGCATGATTCCATGACCTCCATTGTTTAAGTGTAATGCATCTAGCAGTTGGTTTTCATACAAGACATTCATTTATTTGGTTTCTTGTTTAATCTTGAGAAATAATTTGGTGGTACTATATATACTGAATGTTGGGTTTTCTCTCTCGTCAGAAATGGACCATGAAAGATTACAATACCGTCATAATAACAGTGGCACTTAACACAATCATAGTGGGTCCATTTCTGGCATTCATGGTGTGAAAAGAAGGAAAGTTTATGGCCTTCAAGCACGTTGGCATAACTCAGAAGCATGAGACTGAAATACGAACCCTTGCCTGCGTACATGGACCACGTCATGTGCCAACACTGGTCGAATGTTTTTCCTAGGTGCTATGTGTTTTCTTATGCTCAGGCTTCTTATGTTCATCCGAACTACTTCAACCCTTACATGGGTTCGAGATACAGGAGACCCTACGTACCTTCGTACTTCTACTCTTCTTACGGATTTGGGAAAGTATCGGCTCCATTATTTAAAGTTTCTGTAGAAAGTATGAATGAATTTAATCAAATGTTGGTCGGTGTTGCATATAAAGGTATACATGAATAACTCTGTTTAGGGACTAACGTGAATATCTAGCTTCTTCTTCTTTGGTAACGATGTAGGCCAAGTCACTACATTTTTTTTTTTTTTTTTTTTTTTTTTTTTAAAAAGTTTCATATATTATTAATCGGAATCTGAATCTGAATCAGAATCAACAGGATTACAAGATCTGGACAGAAGCCTAGCAACCAGCTGAGCTCCAATCCCTTTTTGAAGTACAACACCAATCCTATGAAACAGAAAATCACCCACTACAACATTAGCATCATGACTAGCCATATAGTTTCGCAATCTCTGCAGAAACTCCACATTGTCACTACCCAACTCTCCCAAAGTAGTAAAAGCCAACACACCGAGGCCAAACCCCTGAGCAATACACTTCTCTAGATACTTGTCCTTTTTGCGAACGACAACATCTTCAATAGCCTTGCTCGGAACAAAAGCGCGCACCCCAACGCCTGTAAAAGGTGAGACAACTGTGATGGAATGCTACTATGTATATATTAGGTGGCTGAGAAAAGAACTTAGAAGATGTGTACATACAACAAAGTTGAAGGAGAAATGTATCATTGTGCCGGAAAACTTCAAGCTACAAGGATACTGCCACTTTAGCAGGTAAACAGAGCCGTAAATATTTAGATCAAAGATTTTTGTATGAACATTTATTGATTTCATTGTGTGATTAATGTTGAATAGAGTGTTGTGAGGATGTTGTAATGACCGGTTATCGGTAGAATGTTGCAGGTGCAAGCTTCTGTAATACTGGGATTCTGAACGTTTTAATACGGATTTTGTAATACATTTTTTTAAATTCAAATATTGAATTTACAAAATTTATATTTAGTTTTTTTTATTCTAATTATTTATTCCGCAACGTTTATAGACGTTGCCTAAATTACAGAAAACGTTGCTTCAAATAAAAAGGGCAACGTTACTTACGTTGCTTTAAATAAAAAAGAGCAACAGAAGAAGCAACGTAACTTCCGTTGCTTTAAATAATTAAAGCAACGTTATTAGACGTTGCCAAAAATTTGTAACGCCGTATTCGCAACGCTTATAGACGTTGCTTTAATTCGGCGCAACGTCTATATCCGTTGTAAACCGGTCCGTGTGGCGTAGTGATATGTGAGGTATTTCGGAATTATATGTGGAAATGTGCTTTAATGAATTTCCGAAATTAACTTAGCCTCAATTCAAAGCTAAAGCCTTAGTCAATATAAATAGGAGTGGTTTCTCTCCTAAAAACTTTGTCCCTCTACCAAGTTCTTCTTCAGAATTGTAAGCTTGTGTTTATTCACTTTTCCATTCAGTTACCTTTAAGCTTTTGCTTTCGGTCTGGATTAGTGCAAGTCGTCTCTTGGGGATCGAGAAGCCTAGTGTTAGGGTATTGAAAAAGGAGGGGTACCGAAATACAACCAACTTTTCGTTTGGGCTCGTGAGACTTATGGTTTAGGTTTGGACGATCTCAAAAATCAATATCCAAACCAAGATAACCGGAGTTGTGATCTTGGGGATCAACTCGACAAAGTGGGGACTTTGGAGTTAAACTCTACGGTTATTGAATAACGTACTACTTGGTGCTTTAATTATATAATCAGATATATAATGCGGAAAGTAAAAGCACACAAGACACCGGGGATTTTTTTAACGAGGAAACTGCCTTGCAGAAAAACCTCGGGACCTCGTCCAGATTGAACTCTGCCCAGTACAAACTGACTACAAACGCTAGCCTACTATAAGACTTCGGTCTGGGATGTAGCAGAGACCAACTCCAGCCCTCCAAGCGAATTGGCTACTGTCGCACTCCTTACGTCTCTAGATCCCCCACAGATCGTCACGCACTTGATTCCCCCAGCTGACGTCCTTTACAGGCCTAGGAGTTGCTTTGACCGATGTCAAAGGCTTGTGTCAGCAATACTGACTTTGCAACCTAATTGTTGACGTATGGTCTAACTGTCCTCTATCAGTTTACCACACATAAGTTGACTTCCTTCGGATGATTAAATCCAGGTCATACGGAAATCTACTTCACAAATCAGGGCTGACAAGCAAACCGAGTAAGCTATGCCCAATCTGTCTCTACCTCGGTTATACACGAAGAATCACTTAAGAAACTTGTATAACTGGAGCTAACTAGGTCTTACAACACCGAGCCGTGCGTTGCTACCTTTCAACCTTTACGTAACTTAACCAATTCTTGAATAGCCGTATAGCAGAAGAGACGGACTATGGAATAGACAAGAACAAAGACAGGTTACTGAGGTTACATGTCAATCTGATTTCAACCACTAAGGTATCAATCTACCTGTGCTTCCCAACTCTCAAGAGAAGTTTTTTATAGTCGTAGGGAGTTCCCAGAGGAGCTGCAACCTATAGAGGATGACTATACCACAACAAGCATTCACCGAAGTGAAAAGAGTTTACGCTACCTTCCCTAAGGACCTTCACGTATGCTTGATGCTTGCGGTATTTGTCCATAGACACCTCTATTTATAGCATTCAATAAGATAGGTTGCTTTGGAATAAAGCAATCAATTACATGTCCCACAAGTTAAGGAAACCCTAAACTTGATAACCAAGTAATAGAGATTAATCTCAATTGGAATTCTTTTTATCATTATCTGCCAAGTGTTTTGTTAGCTCAAAAACACTTCAAGATAGAAATACAACAAACCAGAGATAATCTTTATCTTATTGACTCATTGAGGATCGTTAGATGGAACACAAAAGAAATTATGTGATATACAAGTCCATCTAAGAGATAAAGGAGTTTAGAGTTTGACCCAAGTGAAATTCTGAAAGAATATCCACTAAATCCGACACCAGCAAAGTAACCAACTTTGGATTCGCGTACAGGTTCGCGAAATGTTCAGTCACTTTGGAACTCAGAAGAAATCCGAGTTTCTGGTTTGCGAACCGGTTCGTGAACCGTCCGCCTGTCAGATTTCGTCAAATCTGGATTCCGCTGGAAGTTCTGGGATGATCAGGACTTAGACGTGTATACGTCCTCAGCTGTAATCCATGGACTCTTTGCTCAAGAGTACTCCTTTAGATTCATCCATATCCAACTAACGATTTGCAAGCAAACCATTGTAATGGACACATGGCACCGAATTTATCTCATTCATTCTTGTACTCACATTATTTGTGGGAACAAACACTGGTCATGACACAAGGCCACGTTAGAAAAGAATACGATCTCAATCGCTATTATCACTACTAAAGTAGTCGACTATATTTCGAAAGAATAGAGAAAGTAGAATAGAAGAATTTCCATAAAAGTCATAACTCCTACTAACCTTTTGTCGATGAAGAATAATTGATGTCTTCTTTGTCTTCACAGTCTTCGTCTTCATGGTCTCTACTACTTAGTCCATATCCCAATTCCGAAATCTAAACTCTAGTAGGTTAAATCAAGAATTGTGTTTTGACAACTAAAACTGACAACCAGCTTGACATACCAACGCTAGTGGGTTTGACTGGACAATGCCTATTCTTCATCGACAAAAGGTTAGTAGGAGTTATGACTTTTATGGAAATTCTTCTATTCTACTTACTCTATCTTTCGAAATAGTCGGCTATTTTAGTAGTGATATTAATAGCGATTGAGATCGTGTTCTTGTTTACATGACCATGTGTTATGTTGGTATTTATTCCCGCGAATACTAAGTTTACAAGAATGCATGAGATATATTCGATACCATTTGTCCATTGCAATGGTTTGCTTGCAAATCACTTGTTGGATTTGGGTGAATCTAAAGGAGTACTCTTGAGCAAGAGTCCAGTGGATTATAGCTGAGGACGTCTAACACGTCTAAGTACTGGTTAAGCCCAGAACTTCCAGCGGATCCAAGTTAAACCCTAATCTGAATGTCGCCGGTTCCCGAACCGTTCGTGAACAGTGACTTAGGAAAAACTCTTGAGTTCCAAAGTGTCATTTTGTACGCGTACCCTACGTGAACCTCAAAATCGATACTTTTGGATGTGATTCAGATGGACGGTTTGCGAACCGTCCCAAGTGAATATTCTCTGGGATTTTCACTCGGGTTAAACTCTGACTCCTTATCTCTTAGCTGGACTTGGTTATCACGAAAATATCTTCTGTGGTCCATCTAACGGTTCTCAATGTGTCAATAAGATAAAGATTATCTCTGGTCTATTGGATATCAATCTTGAAGTGTTTATGAGCTAATAAAACACTTGGCAGATAAATGATAAATGATTTCCAATTGAGATTAATCTCTGTTTACTTTGTTTGCTAGTTAGGGTTTCCAAAACTTGTGAAACAAGTAACTAGTTGCTTTATTCCAAAGCAACCTATCTTATTGAGTGCTATAAATAGAGGTGTCTAAGGACGAAAACCACAAGCATCAAGCATACGTGAAGATTCCTTTTGGAAGAGATCGTAAAACTCTTTTCACTTCGGTGAATGCTTGTTTTGGTATAGTCATCCTATATTAGGTAGTGATGAGCGCATAAATATTACATATTTACACTCGCAAGGTCTCATTATTTTATCAATAATAGTGCTTTAAGCATTCTACAAGAAGATACGAGCAAATCCGACAATACGACAAGAAATAAGGCAAAACAAGCTAAAGAACAAGAACTGCTGGAGGCGGGCACAATTGTTTCTACAGAATTTACAGAGGCAGCCTTCTGTGACATAAATTACTACTTGGGGCAGCCTCGCTATGAGGATCCAGGAAATTTGATAAGGGCCACCCCTTCTTTGAGTTTAAACAGACGCACTAGTCCGTTCTTTTTCTCTACCCTTCAGGATGCAAACTCGATCAGAGCTGCTGGACCACCAAAGATGAAGCCACGATCGAGAGTCCATTACAAGGGTTAATAGAATATTTTGAGGAGATTCACGAAGACAAGAAGGAATGGAAGAAAGTGGGTTCGAATTGGTCTGATTTGAGTGATATTTGGAAGAGAATCCATTGCGGCTGGATTTTGTGAGCTTATTACAGGGGTTAGAAGCTAAGACGAAATGGGATATTGGGTTAGTCTTAAATTGAAGATTCTCATGAATTTGGCAGAATTTCTTGGCCAAGAAAGCATGGAGAAAATGTGATGTTGCGGCTGTTGAAAGTGGTATCAAACATTGAGAGGTTGATGAGAATTTCAGGGATTTGGTTGGATTAAACGAATGAGAAGGAGTATAAATTGGACTAGAAGAACACCACGAGCTCTTCACTATGCGTACCAGGTTATGCCCATGACCCGTTTGATTAAATGCCTGACCATTTTGTGCACTAATTTCTATCACTGCCAAGCCATGGTTACTGCTGGTTCTGTGAAGAAGTTTTCGAAGCTTAGAAGGAAA
>JAJJMA010286136.1:0-18057 GCA_023529015.1 Papaver nudicaule | reverse complement strand
TATTTCCTTCACATTGGAGTACCTTGCGCACAACCATGAGATTTCCACGAACATCATCATCAGCATCATACACATGATCAATAATTTCTTCTTCTTGACAACACTTTGGGTTTGTAGCCTTATTGTCATCACCTTCGACTAGTCCTACTGGTCGTAACTTTGGACACTCACTCGAGTGATGCCCTAACAGTCCACAACGATAACATTTATCTCCTAAAGGTTTTGTGAAAGGTTTATTGCCTTTCTTAGCAATAGAAGTTTCAATTGTTATTGCCTTTGGCAATGGCGATGATTGAGGAGTAGGTGTTACATGTAGTTCGATTGATGCCTCAAGTACAACTTTGGTTCGTTTCGTTTCACCGGGTGATCGCCGAGCCGTTAGGTGGTAACTCAATCTTTTGAGCTAAACTTACGTCTTCAGCGAGTGATTGTATTGGATGAAGTTAAAGAGATTCTTTAATTTCAGGATCCAACCCGTCCATATAGCGACAAGCTTGTTGAACATCACTCCCCGGAAGATTAACTCTCAAACCAAATTTATAAAACTCCTCAGTATACTCATCAACTGGTCTCCTTATTTGTCTGCATTATTGATAGCTTTGAAAACGCTTTTGTGCATAGTCGATAGGGAGGAATCAAGTTTTCATTAGGCGTATCATTTGGGTCCAAGAAGACACCATCGGTTCACTTCGTATTCTCTTATTGTAAAAAGTTTGCCTCCACCAAGATGCAGCTCCTCCTTTTAGCTTGTAAGAAACCAATTTTACCTGTTGAGATTCAGGTACCTTCATGCACTTAAAGAAATCTTCAATAGCAACATAATCCAAAAATCCTTCGATTTCTATCTTTCCATCATAGGTTTGTATGAGGACTTAGTATCAACCTCATCATGCACTTCATTGGTCTGAGAACCTTCCTCGCAAAATAAATCAGGACCCATCTGCTCTTTTTCCAGCTCAAACGGGATTGTCCGTCCTTGTAGTTTTGGTTCTTGTCGAAATTGAGGACGACGTTGTACTATATGGTTGTTTTGAGTAGTATGGTCGACATCCCTTTTTGTTATCGATCATTTATTCATGTGCAGATTTTCTTGGTACAACTTCTCCATCTTCGAAGTCCATGAAGTTATCAAGAGAAAAATCAAATTTTGCAAACCCATGAAGGTCTCGAACATTCTTTCTTTGCCAACCATTGTTGTTTTGCCCATTCCAAGGAACTCTTGGATTAACAATACATCTATGATATCCAGGTTCATCTACACCTTCATACATATTAGCTTGAAATCTTCGACCCCCTTTAGATGTCCAGCGATTTCTTGTTCCATTACGATCACAACTCTCATAACCCCTGGAGTTGAATCTTTGTTGCTGGTTCATGTTTTGAAAACGACCAAGAGGTCTCCACTTGTAAGTGTAGAAAATGCCTTTATCCATCAAGGGCACCCAAGAAGTGACGCCATGTAGGAAGGCTACCTCAGAGATATAGAACAACGGCAGCGGTATCTCTCAGCGGACGAGACAGAAAAGGAGACATGCGCCTAGCAGAGGAAGGACGTATCAGCGCATATCATGAGAAGAGCGGAAAAGTGTACCAAGCTTGGCGGAAGTAGGCACGTCACCGACAAAGGCTGCAAATGTGGTTGAGCATTTAATGAGGATCAGAACGGTCGGATTGTCAGGGTTGACTCGTTGACTCAGTGGGATATGAGTCATTGTTCTTATCCAGTTTTAGGCGAGGGACGCTGAAGTATCAAAAGAGGACGGCGGTATCAAAGGTTGGCGGATGTGGACAAATATTGTCAGAGTCGTAGTTGTCTGTATTAGCTGTAGTCCATTATGTAAAACGCCTATAAAAATGCATCGCAACTGAGAGAGGGGTTGGAAAAGTGAACTCTAGGGTTGATCTATAGAGAGATAAAGAAATCTATTCTTACTCTCCATAGCTCAAAGACTAGTGAAGAACGTGATTATTGTAGAGTGATTACCATTATCAAGGTGAGAATCAATAAGAGATTTGAGTTAAAAATATACTTGTGTGTTTGAGGGTTATAGCTTTACATTATATCAACGACTTGTACTTGTTTTACTTTATCTTATATGCTCTCAATCTCAGCCTAAATACTTCCATATGCATTAGTACTCGCTCTGTTCTAAATAATCTCATATTATGACATGTTTAAGATGGTTATGTATGGGTGTATTGGTAAAATCTCACCTAAGGGGATTTTACCAATTACACCACTCTTGTTGATGTTTCTCGACTTGATCAAATTTTACCAGCCTTACATGCTTCATTGACTCTTGTAGTTCTTTCAAAAAAATTGTGTGAGAATGCAAAGTTTCCCCTAAATCAACATTGATGTTGTCTTGAGCCTCTATCATCAACAACATTGGTTCTTTGACGGTATTTCCTCGCCGGATTTTCCATCAGTAGCCATCTTGATTGAGTAATCTTTTCAATGACTTTTTAGATCGAACCGGAGCTCAGAAACCACCTGATACGACACAACGGAAACGATTTAAAACAAACCGACACGCAGAGAATCCACTCCAGTAAACATGACCCAAATATGATAAAAACTCCAATCCATGAGTAAAAGTAATCGATAACGATCTTGACAATCAATCTCACGAAGAGTTTTAAACAGGTTTCAAAACCAAGCAATACTTTCATTAACGAGCTGATCCAAGCTGACGAAAAGAACAAAAAGCAAAGACTTCTTATAACCCTCGACTGGCCAAAACTTCACGAATGTGAAGTTTATTAACCATTGTATAATTTGTATCCCTAACCTACTCCTGGTAACACATCCTTACTTATCTCTCCTGAGTTCCATATCATATTTTTTTTTGAAGGAAAGGACTGCATATATTAACCTCAAAGCATTACATAGGTGTTTACAACCGTTGATATGATGTTTCCAAAAACAAAGTAGACAACATCAAAACCAACTTCCAAAAGGGATCTAATGCTCCTAGTTACCATTGGTGTCAAAAGTAAGGTCAAATAAAAGAAACTAGATCGAATCCACAAAGACGAGCGCCGGATGACCACAGAACCAAACCACTGAAGTGTTGCCATGCACAATAAGTTGACAGCAACCGGCCATTTACAAAAATGGCCTGACGTAACGTATCCTTTAAGGCAAAAAGGAATTACCCCATAACGATGAAACCAAACTTTTTCCTCATCCCGCCAGAGCTTCATAGGATTGTCACTAATCCATGGTAGACCTTCGAAATTCACATGTCGAAACAGGACACAGCAAATGATGCAGAGAAAACTAGCTAACTTAAAAGCATGCAGAGTAATCTTACTAATATATATAGTGCAAAATAGGACACAACAACTAATGCAGATAAAACTAGCTAACCTAAGTGCAAGTAGAGAAGTCCTACTAATATAGCATTTTGCGACTCTTCTCAGGTAAGAAGGATCTCCCCAAGGAATAAGCCCCTCTAAAAGTAGCGAAATGAAACCCCAGTCATGGTAACTGTAATCCAGACAAACAAAATCCATGGACATTTCCAGATGCAAAACAGAAGTAGCCGTGTGAAGAAACCCATGAAATTTGGTAACCATGACAGGACCCTCATTGGTGTGAAAAAACCAACCCCTTCTAAGTGGAGGGTGTGTGTGACCCACCTTTAAATAACCCTCTAGTTCTAATAACGGCAACAAGAGACGGGTAAAAAACCCGATTATTTTAGCCTCCACATAAGATCCGTGTAGGTATGAGTTCATCCAATTTGTCCAGATCTGTTGATGGAACCTAGGTAAAACGTGTCTCTCAACTCTCTTCCAAAGTAAGTAACGTATGGAGTCTAGAAACCCAAAACTGACAGTCATGTTCCAGGTGTCTTGATTAAGCAGATATGTGTCAGCGATTGTCGGAAGTAAAAACAGAATCATTTGAAGCGACCAGATTCCCTGACTCGGTAACATCAGCCTGAACTCACTGGATGGAAATAAGAATTCTGAAAAACGGTGAGTGGTGCGAGTGAAACTGGAAGAGACAGAAATGTTAGAGAACACATCTTCACAACTTCTCCCAACAACAACCATTGCAACTAAGAAAATTATATGTAAACCTCTCGTGAAAAAAAACCTAGGTTCCTTAGAACAACAGAAGAAGTCTTCCTCCTCAGAACAATCTGGACGAAAAAAGACGACTATAGAGTTGCAGCCCGATTGAATTCCTCCCTTACAGTTCACCAGATTGTTAATGAAATTGGAATCCATTAACAGGTAAAAAACAGTCCCACCCCAAAGGACCAAGAACAAGTGATTGTGGATCTTTGAACTACAAAAACGAACAGGTAATTGTTCTTGATAAAAGGTTGAAAAAAAACCAGAATTTTTTGGACCATCCGTTAATTTACAACCTATTTCATCTACAGAGGAAACGAATGGTTTTTCTGGTTCAAGGATGTAGAGTGGGGGAATTGAATTAGTGAGAGGGATGATGAAAAGGAAGCACCTAGGAGAATTGTAATACTTTTGATTGTGCAAAGGTTCACAGAAAGAAATAACCCAGCTAGGATTCGATTTGATTGTAGTTAGCAGAAAAATCCTAAAGCTGATAGAAAGTGGTTGAGGGATATTGAGAAGGAAAATAGTAGATGTTATTAGAGGTGGATTTAAAACTATGTTGAAGGATGGGGTGGTTGTGATGATGAAGAGGGAGCATTCTTGGAGAGAAATATCAGTGTTTGTTGGATCGGTTGTGAGTCTCTCATGGTCCTTCATCTTAACCGTTTTCTTCCTCAGAAAGTTGATCATGTCTTCACTGGATCTAGAATCAGATCATGGTTATTCTGCTAATTCAAATTCCTGAGAGAAGGAATCAAGTAAGAGAGATTTAGGAAAATTGAAATTTGGAATAAGGTATGTGAATCGGTTGGATCTGGGTTAAGTCAGCTATCGCCTGATTCACAGAGCATTCTTTTCCTTTTTGATGTAGTACTAAGGAGTAAGGATCGCAGTTCCATATCATATTTGACTACAAACTAACTAACTAACGAAGCTAATTTAAATCCTATAAAACAGACTCGGTATGCATTGTGGACCGGGCAGTAAGACTCTCACATAGGCCCCTATACAGTCCCGTATCATATTTAAACCATTGATGTCATTTATCATAAAATCGTAAAATTCCAATTTAATTTTACAAATTAAGAAACTCAAATAGATTCGGCACTGGCTAAAAAAGAATTGATAAATACCAGTATGGGTCTATGTGTATGTTACGCGGATTTTATCTTCATTTCCTATTCGCTTGTTTCCCTATGTGCATCTGCAAAATTGGTTCATATGATTAATTTGGTACACAGTTGATGCGATTCCACGATTAATATGCACGTATTCTGCAATTTTCGTACCCGAAAGCAGGTTGTTGCGTAATTCTGCCACTGAGAAATGTTTAGACATCAAGAATTTCAACTTCTCAGTCAATCCTATGTCAGACTAGACTAATTTCGTAGGCCAACGAAAAAGATCTGAAGACGCTAAAATGAGCAGTCCGATCTCTATATTACTTGCAAATGCCTAGGAAAATTCTCGTCCATTGCGCACCACTGCTGGAAAATTGCCTAGGTCATCACCAAACCATGGAGCTGCACAATTTTCACGGGACTACCGCAATCTAGTGCCAAAAACGAACGGAAAAGAAAACAAAATGTAATATTTAACTGCTATACAAATTTGTCAGATTGCTCTTTAGGAAGGTTGGGGTTTCATCAATCATTTTTGCACCATGAATTCAAGGGGTGTGAGTGAGATATGGTTATTTCAGATTCTACTATACGATTAAAAGACATACACAGATTAGCCAAACATCAGCTTAAAAGGAATCGAAACTTGTTAAATGGTGTTATACTTAAAAGTTCATGAATCACATTTCAACTCTAGATTGCAAACATGGATGTCTGTCTGATTCCGCTCTTTTTTAATAGCTAGCAATAAGAAAACTTCTAAAATCCCTTCAGTACCTCCTGTTTGCTCCATTACCTCAACTTCACTTGCATGCCCCTTCTTTGCTGCAATTTTCTAACTCTCACTGTATTCTACTTGTTTCTCTAATTCCCTCTTCTCCTCCTCCTCCTCTTCGACTACCTCCTCCGTCGACGAGCTCTTCTCTTCCTTCTCGAATCCGACCGCCTCTCCTCCGCTTATCAGCTTCTTCTTTTTGTTATTCTCTCTTTGCAAACTCTCCAACAACTCCTTCAAAGCTTTCTCCTTGTTTCGCCTATTCTTTATCAAAATCTCACTAATATCAGCTGGAGTCATCTCTGCATCCTCAATCACTTGTTCCATGTCTGTCACAAACTCATTCTTCCACAAGTCCTTTTCATTCAATCCGACATAGTTTTTCAGCAAGACCTTCAAAGCTTCAAATGAACAAAAACTCATGTGTATGTGCATATCCATCCTTCCACTTCTTAGCAATGCTGGGTCCAATTTCTCAATGTGATTTGTAGTGAAGATAAATATTCTTTCACTTCCACAACATGACCATAACCCATCAGTGAAATTCAACAACCCCGAAAGCGTCATGGAACTCCCTCCATCAGGTCCAGCACTAGCATTTGATCCGGCAATTTTTGTAATTTCTGTTTCCAGTGGAGAATGAGATTTTCTTCCTGCCTTGCTCCTGTTGGTTAGATTGATAGAACAATCAATGTCTTCAATCACAATTATGGATTTCGATGTCGTCTTCATTAGTAACGTTCGGAGATCCGAATTGGTATTAACTTCAGTTAGCTCAAGATCATAAATATCATAGCCTAAGAAATTTGCCATAGCAGCAATCATACTTGATTTTCCTGTACCAGGAGGGCCATACAAAAGGTACCTGATGTTCAAACAACATTAACATGAGTTTCAGTACTGCATCGTTTACCTTGACACCATGGTGCATCTAAGGAATGAAGACACTAACTAAACTTCCCTAACAAAACTACACATGAATATGATCTGTGGGCAATGGGCATGTTGGTGCAGAAACAGGGTTCATGACACCAACAGTACAGACTATGTAACTATGCTTCCGTTAAATGGGTTGGGTTGGGTTGGTCTACATATTTTTGATTTTGCAAAAAGAAAACAAAATGAAAACAAAACTTTAAAAGCTTACCCTCTTTTCCATGCTCGGCCAGTCTGTTGGTAAAAAGATTCACCTTCTGCAAAGCTTAAAAGATCATCCATAATCTCTGACTTCTTAACAGGATCCATAGCTAAAGTTTCAAAAGTACTTGGATGTTTAAAAGGTACAGATTCCCATGGATGTCCTCTATCAACAGATCCTCCACCAGAGTTTGTATACAACAAACGATCTTGATTGTTTCTTTTGATTTCATTAGCTTTACTCAGAATATGATCAAGATATGTATCAAGTATCAAACTCTTATCCCTTTTCTTGATTTTAAGAGTAAACCCTCTTTTCTCTTCAGGTAATGGACGCCATGAGAATGATTGAGATTGTCTCTGTGTTACAATATGTTCCCACCAGACTGTAATTCCACTAAAGTTGTCAATAATTGAAGCGGTGCTTGACAACCCAAATGTTAAAGAAGTTGCATTTGGAGCTTTTGATAGGCTTAATCTGTTGTCTGTTACTGAAGCATATGTGCTGAGATAGAGCTGAACAGCGTTGTAAAGCTCATTAGTATTTACTCCATCAATCTCAGTTATATCATAATAACAGTATGGAGAAAACCAGAGAAAGAACTTATTGAAGAACTTTGTAGCTGCATATCTTAATTCTGGTGGAAACATAGAATGGAGAAGGCTTTGACAGAATGCCAAAACACCCATTAATGAAGCTAGAGTTGTCCATATCTCCTTCATTTTTTTTTCTTCTTCTGAAAAATTGAAGAAACAATAAGCAATTAGTAGTGAAGATGAGAAAAGGGTTTGGTTAGTTTTATGATTTGTCAAAGAATTCAGATGAGAAAGGGGTTTTTCTTTGACTGATTTTGGGTCTTCTTTTTGCAGCTGATGGATTTGAAGTCTTTATATAAAGAAGGAAAGAAAATGGTCTTCATTTATTTTGTTTTATTTTTTGGGTCTTTGAAGTAAATGAGAAGTTAGAAAAGGTAAAAAGGAAAGATCTTGGGAAGTTTCTTTTGTTACATCAAGGATGAAGAAAAAGGTTAAAGAAATTTGACAATCTGAGAAAGGGATACCAAGAAAAGGCCAAATGGGAAGAACATTACAGATTGGCTTCATGTGTCACACTGGCTTCATGTGTCATGAAAGAGTGATAACAAAAATATCCAAAAAGAATGAAGACTTTGTTTATTGAGATGGAAATGTGCTTTAACATCTAATAAAAACAAACAGAAGAAGAGAAAAGAAATGAATATCTTACAAGATAGCCAATACCAACTGCACCTTTCTCTGGTGAATACCAAACAAATTTCATCACCTTACTTTGTACTATATTTTTTATACATGCTTTTGCTAATTGGAATGATAACATGATCATGCCAATGAATTAACATGATTTGTTTAATTAATTGCAGAATATCTTTAGGGATTAGTAGAAACTAGTCACTTGAGTACAGAAAAAATATTATGTGATTCATATTTATTGGGATTAGTTTTTACTAGTTTTTAAAGTCTGCATAATTTCTCATCCTCATAAAAAAATGGTATCTTCATGAGTTTGTTTATTCATATGTATCACAATAAATGTAGTCCTGTAATTCCTATACTATTGTGGTCAGAAGGGCTAGTGGAATCCTATGTGGACTTGAAGGAGGGAGAATCCACTCGCATTGTTTATCTCACATTTTTTACGTTATTTTTTTTTTTTTATAATTTTCGAACGACGACAGATTTGAAGCTAATACTTAGGGATATGTTTATTTATAAAGACGTGTTTTTATTCTAGGAGTCTTCTATTTATAACATTCAATAAGGTTGAGTTGCTTATGAATAAAGAAACGATTACTTGAGATACAAGCAAGCTAGTCATAAATAGCACGGGCCCGTTACTTGACTTGTACTCCAAGTAATCATCAGTTCAATCGCACGTGGAAACTATTCAGATTTATCACCTAGTAGTTTGGTAGAGTTTAACTACTTCAAAGATATGGTCTCAACACAAGAGTGAAAGACTGAAACTGCCTTAATGAACTATTAAAAAGGGATAAGTGAACCACGTGAGATAATTTCTATTAAAATCAAGTTCATCTGGGTGTGAGTCACAAAACCATATTCAGTTTGCAAAACGGTTCGCGAACCGAAATCTACTTTGGACCTCAGTAGATTCTTGCGAGTCCTGGAACACAATCCAGTTTGCGAACCAAATACACTTAAAACTAGGGTTGTACATAGTTCAGTTTGGCTTAGGCCAGCCATAACCGAACCGAAAGTCTCAGTTTTTGAATTTTGGAACCAAAATAATAACCATGAATTTTTGGTTCTATTTTAGAATCGAACCAATCGATTCGGCAAAAGATGGTTCGGTTCTGGAAAAAACTATCATTGTTTCTGTTTTAACCTATTCTTTAATATCAACACTTGCATCTGAATCTGTTTTATCAGACCTACTAGGACTAGCGTAAGCTGTAAGTTATCATGCGATAAACAAAGCTAATCCACAACTGAAACTGCAATTGATGTGAGTGATTTTGACATTACACAAGAAACTCAATCAATATATATTTCCAAAGATATGGTTTCAACACAAGAGTGAAAGACTGAAACTGCCTTAATGAACTATTAAGAAGGGAAAGTGAACCACGTGAGATAATATCTATTGACATCAAGTTCATCTGAGGTGTGAGTCACAAAACCATATTCAGTTTGCAAAATGGTTCGCGAACCGAAGTTTACTTTGGACCTCAGTAGATTCTTGCGAGTCCTGGAACAAAATCCAGTTTGCGAACCAAATACACTTAAAACTAGGGTTGTACATAGTTTAGTTCGGCTCGGCTATTAGGCCACCCATAACTGAACCGAAAGTCTCGGTTTTTGAATTCTGAAAACAAAATAATAACCATGAATTTTTGGTTCAGATTTAGAACCGAACCAGTCGGTTCGGCAAAAGATGGTTCGGTTATGGAAAAAACTGAAAATTTCATTGTTTTTGTTTCAACCTATTCTTTAATATCAACACTTGCATCTGAATCTGTTTATCAGACCTACTAGGACTAGCGTAAGATGTAAGTCACGCGATAAATAAAAATGATAAACAAAGCTAATCCACAACTTAAACTGCAATTGATGTGAATGATTTTGGCATTACACAAGAAACTCAATCAATATATATTTTCAATTTGCAACTGAAACTGTGAATGATCCGTAACAAAGACTCAATCAATGTATATTAACAATCATATCTATACCTATACAAATATGGAATTCAAAAACCATAAATTCAAAAACTCTAGAAAGTTCGTAACAACGCAGAAAACTTTCCAAATCCAAAAAGGCATCAACCTTATTGGTGAATTAGGGCATGTTACAATCTATTACAAACACCCCATCAATAAATCATGAATTCTTTACAACTACCCATAGTTTTGTTGTTTAGAGAACAACAAATCTAGAAGTGTAGCAGACAGAAGACAATTGAGTTGACTCATCCTCACCACTCATTCATCATCAGATCTAAAAGCTCAACTTATTGATACTGGAGAAATTAAATTTTAGAAAGAGATATAGATTAATTTTTTTTTTTTAGAAGATTAGAAGATGAGGGAGAAAGAGAAAGAAAAAGAAAAAGAAACAAGACCGAAAGATAGCGAGAGTTTAGATGAGTATATTTGGTTTCTTTGTCATAAATCTGTTAGGGCATTATCCGGTCAAACCCACTAGCGTTGGTATATCAAGTTAGTTGTCAGTTTTAGGTGTCAAAACACAATTCTTGATTTAGCCTACTAGGGTTTAGATTTCGGAATTGGGATATAGACAAAGTAGTAGAGACCTTGAAGACAAAGACAGTGCATATAAAGAAGGCATCGAATATTATTCATCGACAAAAGGTTAGTAGGAGTTATGACTTTTATGAAAATTCTTTTATTCTACTTATTAGTCGGCTACTTTAATAGAGTTATAGCGATTGAGATTTTGTATTCTTGTCTACATAACCGTGAGTTATGTTAGTATTTGTTCCCACAAAACTAAGGTTACAAGATGCATGAGATAGATTCGATGCCCTTTCCAGTGCAATGGTTTGCTTGCAAATCACATGTAGGAACATATGAATCTAAAGGAGTACTCTAGAGTAGAGACCAGTGGATTATAGCTGAGGGCGTAATAACACGTCTAAGTGCTGGCCCAGCCCAGAACTTCCAGCGGATCCAGTTAAACCCTAATTCTGAACAACGACGGTTCACGAACCGGTTCGTGAACAGTGACTCCGGATTTCATTCATGAGTTCCAAAAATTCAATCTGTACACGTACATGTACGTGAACCACAGATTTGATGAATTTGGCCGGAATTCAGTAGGACGGTTCCCGAACCGTCCACGTGGATATTCTTCTGGAATTTCACGCGGGTTAAACTTCTGACTCCTTTATCTCTTAGTTGGACTTGTGCTTATCAGAATACCTTCTGTGGTCCATCTAACGAATCTCATTATGTCAATAAGATAAAGATTATCTCTGCTCTGTTGGATCTCTATCTTGAAGTGTTTTTGAGCTAACAAAACACTTGGCAGATAAATGTTTAAAGATTTCCAATTGAGATATATCTAGGGTTTCTTTGTGTGCAAGTCAAGTAACGGGTTCGTTTACACGGGCACTTGCTAACTTGTAGGTTAAGAAACTAGTTGATTTATTCCTAAGAAACCTATCTTATTGAGTGTTATAAATAGAGGGTTAGAGAACGAAAACCACAAGCATCAAGCATATGTGAAGTTTCTCTGTGGAATTGATCGTAAACTCTTTGCACTTCAGTGTAAGCTTGTTGTGGTATAGTCATCCTCTATTAGGTAGCAGTTCCTCTGTGGGATTTACCTAACGACTATAAAGACTTCTCTTGAGAGTTGAGATGTACAGGTAGGCGAACGTACCTCTGTGGTTGTTATCAGATTAACCTGTAACCTTGGTGATCAAGTTCTTATCTATTCTACTGTCCTTCTCTTCTGCAATAAGGCTATTCAAGAACTGATACGTTACATACAAGGTTGAAGGAAGCAGCGCACGGCTGCACTCGGTGTTGTAAGACCTAGTTAGCTCCAGTTGTATAAGTTTCTTAAGTGATTCTTTTTACAACTGAGGTAGAGACAAGTTGGGCATAGTTTACTTGGTTTACTTGTCAGCCCCGCTTGTAAATAGATTTCCGTATGACCTGGAGCAATCTGAAGGAAGTCACTTTGTGTATGTCAAATTGAAGAGGACAGTTCAAACATACAGTTGATAATTGAGGTTGCAAAGCCATAATTATTGACACAAGCCTTTAATAACGGTTAAAGCAACTCCTAGGCCTGTAACGGACGTCAGCTAGGGGAATCAAGTGCATGACGATCTGTGGGGGATCTAGAGACGTAAGGAGTGCGACAATAGCCAATTCGCTTGGAGGGCTTGAGTTGGTCTAGGCTACATCCCAGACCGAATTCTTATAGTAGGCTAGTGTTTGTATGCAGTTTGTACTGTGTGGTGTTCAATCTGGACGAGGTCCCGATGTTTTTCTACAGGTCGTAGTTTCCCTGTTAAACAAATCTCTGGTGTCTTGTGTGCTTTACTTTCCGCATTATATTCTCTAATTATATAATTAAAGAAAACACAAGAAGTACGTTATTAATAACCGTCGAGTTGGTCCATAATCCATCCAGGGGATTTGCCAAGATTTATCTTGAGTTGTACCGATCACTTGTGATCTCACTCCGATTATCAGATTTGGATATTGATTTTTGAGATCGTCCTTATCTTACCATAAGACTCACGAGCCCAAACGAAAAGTTGGTTGTATTTCGGTACCCCTGCTTTTTCAATTGGTATCAGAGCCGGTGAGCACATAAAAGACGTTACTGTCTGTGTTTATCGCGGCTTGTGAGTTATGGAGCAAAGCATTAGAGCTTGTAACGTACCACCAAAGTTTGATGACACAAATTACCTATGGTGGAAAACTGCAATGAGATCATTTTTGCAAGCTCGGGATTTCAAAACCTGGGCCTATGTCGAAAAGGGATACACACCTCCACTATCCCAGTAGAAGGTGAGTCTGTCCCCAAAGACATTGGCGAATATACTGACGTGGAAAGTCAAGCCGCCAAGAAAAACTATGATGGGCTAAACACTATCATTCATGCATTAACACCTGATCTATTCCATCACGTGGCCACATGTGAAACCTCCCAAGAGGCTTGGAATAAATTAAGGACCGTGTTCGAAGGGAATTCAGCAGAAAAAAGCTAGACTTCATAACCTCATGTCTGACTGGGAAAACCTTCGAATGCTTGAGGATGATACCTTTGAAGAATTTAACCAAAAATTGTCTGAGATAGTGAAGGCCTGTCACACCTTAGGAAAAGTTATTCCGGAAAGGGACATTATGTGTAAAATTATGAGGTCATTACCCTCAAGGTACGAATCAAAGAAACATGCCATCCAAGAAGTACACGGCTTAGACATAACAAGAAGTTACCTTGTTGCCAAGCTAAAAATCTTCGATCATGAGCAAAGTAACCCTAAAAACATTGGTTTTAGAGATACTGGAAAAACAAAGAAACTTGTAAATGAAGAGTGTACTTTGAACACCAACTCCGGCAATCATAGTGGGGATG
The DNA here is from genome assembly GCA_023529015.1 of Papaver nudicaule. Lineage (NCBI taxonomy): Eukaryota > Viridiplantae > Streptophyta > Magnoliopsida > Ranunculales > Papaveraceae > Papaver > Papaver nudicaule. The sequence goes on along the minus strand of JAJJMA010286136.1, from coordinate 4,317 downwards.
AATATGAGGTAGAGATATCCTTGATAACTCGCCAGTTTAGAGATCTTCTAAAGAAAAGAGGTAAACGTTTCATTAAGAAAGCCCCACCATCAACTCCTAAGCCTCATGATAGAGTCCCTCCTAAAGAAGGGAACAAAAAGAGAGATGATGATGATACGCCACAATGTTATAAATGCAAAGGATTTGTCCACTTGGCTGAAGAATGCCCCAATCTGAGGAAATATACCGGAGGGAAGGCCTTTGCTGCTACACTTGATGACTCCTCTGATGTTTACAACTCAGATGATGAAGAAAGTGAAATTGCATTCACTTCAGATTGTGTCAATTCTGATAATGTGGGTGACTCCAAATCAGAACCAGAAACATGTCCCATCCCCATGGACACAACTTCAAGTGACACATCTTGCAAAGAAACAATCATTCCAGTCAAGCACAAGCAACGTCTTATTAGATGCAACTATTGTGCTAAAAAGGGACATGATTACAAGCAGCGTCATGTATACAAACATAAGGTTAAGTATGCTGACAAACTACAAAAGAAAGTTGTTAGACTCATGAATGTTGTTCGAATCTTTGAAGCTGCCAATGACAAAGAAACTAGTAAAGATAAAAAATACTCTAACTCCTTAAGGGCAACACAGGGAGATGAGAAATTTCAAAAGAGTCGGAACTAAGAATGGCAAACTTAGTTCAGAAAAGGATTCAACATCACACAAAGAGCAAAAACGTGCTCACCCTCCTTTGCACTAGCTGCAAGAGGGCTTGGCATCTCATTCATTGCCCCTTGGAACGAGTTGTCACTGTGTGGTTGGGAAAAAGGTCTTAGAGTCTTTTTCATAGTTGTATTTGTGTAAAGTGATTGATAACCCTTAATTAAAACCTTTTTCTTGTGTCACTGGACAAAAGTATTGTGTTGAGCTAAGCTCCATAAAACTTATGACCTTCTCACTTATGGTCAAAATATTGTCTATACAAAAGGTACAAACTGATACTGGGTGACTCTCAAAGTGGGACACATCAATGAAATAACAGTGAAATACACGTGTTTATGAATGTCCACTAGGCTGATTCGGTTCGCGAACCGTTCCGCTTTCTCCGTACAATTTAGGGTAAATCCATATCGTATGTGGCAGTTATGAGAGTCCTTATCTAAATTAGAAGCCTCTTCTTATTTCATTCTAAACGTTTCAACATGGTTGAACCCCTTGCTATTACCTTCCCAAGCAAGGATCCTAAGTCAACTGACAAAGATACCATGAAATTAGATGATCCTTTGAAAACAACCAAAAACAAAGGAAAGAAACCCTGGTTCAAGAAGAAGAAGAAGAAGAAGAGATCTAAGTCTGACAAGGATGAACAACCTTCTTAGAAGAATCAAAGGATTGCACCTATTCTCAAAGAATGCAGAGAAACAAAAAGAGAAGTGAGATCTCTTGGGGAAGTGTTTCTAAAAACTCTGGTTGTTCAACAAGCTCTTGTAAAGCAACAAGAAAAGCTTATGAAAGAAGTTCATAAGGCATCTGTAAGTGTGCCTAAGGGATTCGATCTAGAAATTTCTATGCCTATGAATGAAGATCAAGACATTGAGGAAATCAATAACTTCGTCTTGACTTCTTTCCATTAGATTAGTTGGTTCCTTGTGAAAACTTGTTCTTACTTTTGCCTAAGGAATATAAACTATATCTAAAAGTAGTTTGCCTTTTCATGCTTTTTAGAGTTTTTCAGCATTAATACTTTATTTCATTAATAAAAGTTCTTTTTAGATAATTATTAATGATGTTTTCAATACTTGATTTTTCTACCTCAATCTTATTGCAATACATAGCTTTTTCCATTACTTCGGTAGTGATCCAAAGTTATGTTTTTTCTCACGATCAAGAAACTTTTGATTATATGATTTTTAGGGTTTCCATAAGCTCAAAAATCATATACTCTTTTCCAGAAAATTGGCTAAGGAAAGGAGATTGTAAACAAAGAAAACTGGATACATTAAATTATTTGTCCAAGTTAGGCTTTGTAGTTGTTCTTTATTGAATAACACCAAATGGGGAAGAGTTCTTAAATGAGCTTGCGCTTAATAACAAATCTTTTTGGGGAGCGTGGATGTGGAATATTAGGAGAAAAGTGTATCTATATTTCTCCAAAGATGAATCAATTTTGAAATCCTCGTTCCGATTTCCTAGTTATGTCATCTTAAACTTGATATGCGAGTACATCCTTGACTTGACTATCTCTAATAGGCTTGAAACCCTAAGTCTCAACTAGTTTGTCATATTTTTGTGACAAATAAGGGGAGAATACATATGGTTTCTTGTTCTTGTGGTTCATAACCATAGGGGTAGAACACCGTATTGCTTACTTATGTACTTTTTCGAAAGTATCAAGTAAGGGGGAGTAAATATTGGCTTCATACCAATCTGGCAAAAGGAGGTATAAAGATTAAGGGGGAGCTTCGTATCAAGAATGAGTAGAATCACTTTATAAGTTTTGGTACACGGACTTTAAAGTTGCTCTGATTCTTGCTCTTTGCACAAACAACATGTAGGATTAGCATATTAACCCATGTAAGCTCGAGCGTACCTTTGTGGTTGTTTGAGCTGGATATGTTGTGGTGCTGTCTACGAATTTTTCAACAAGAGTTAAACGAACACATCAAGACTCAAAGGAGAAGTTGAAGAATTCAAGAAATCAAGATACATCTGGGTTAGATCTTTATTGTATATCTTTTGAATCCATATGTAAATCGGTTTTGTCACTAAAATCGACAAAGGGGGAGACTGTTAGGGCATTGTCCGGTCAAACCCACTAGCGTTGGTATGTCAAGCTGGTTGTCAGTTTTAGGTGTCAAAACACAATTCTTGATTTAGCCTACTAGGGTTTATATTTCAGAATTGGGATATAGATAAAGTAGTAGAGACCTTGAAGACGAAGACAGTGCATACAAAGAAGACATCGAATATTCTTCATCGACAAAAGGTTAGTAGGATTTATGACTTTTATGGAAATTCTTCTATTCTACTTATTCTATCTTTCGAAATAATCGGCTACTTTAGTAGAGTTATATCGATTGAGATTTTGTATTCTTGTCTACATAACCATTAGTTATGTTAGTATTTTTTCCCACAATACTAAGGTTACAAGATGCATGAGATAGATTCGATGCCCTTTCTAGTGCAATGGTTTGCTTGCAAATCACATGTAGGAAACAAATGAATATAAAGGAGTACTCTAGAGCAGAGACCAGTGGATTATAGCTGAGGGCGTAATAACACGTCTAAGTACTGGCCCAGCCCAGAACTTCCAGCGGATCCAGTTAAACCCTAATGCTGAACAACGACGGTTCACGAACCGGTTCGTGAACAGTGACTCCAGATTTCACTCCTGAGTTCCAAAAATTCTGTACACGTACATGTACGTGAACCACAGATTCGATGAATTTGGTCGAAATTCAGTAGGACGGTTCTCGAACCGTCCACGTGGATATTCTTCTGGAATTTTACGCGGGTTAAACTTCTGACTCCTTTATCTCTTAGTTGAACTTGTGCTTATCAGAATATCTTCTGTGGTCCATCTAACGAATCTCATTGTGTCAATAAGATAAAGATAATCTCTGCTCTGTTGGATCTCTATCTTGAAGTGTTTTTGAGCTAGCAAAACACTTGGCAGATAAATGTTTAAAGATTTCCAATTGAGATATATCTAGGGTTTCTTTGTGTGCAAGTCAAGTAACGGGTTCGTTTACACGGGCACTTGCTAACTTGTAGGTTAAGAAACTAGTTGATTTATTCCTAAGAAACCTATCTTATTGAGTGCTATAAATAGAGGGTTAAAGAACGAAAACCACAAGCATCAAGCATATGTGAAGTTTCTCTGTGGAATTGATCGTAAACTCTTTGCACTTCGGTGTAACCTTGTTGTGGTATAGTCATCCTCTATTATGTAGCAGTTCCTCTGTGGGATTTACCTAACGACTATAAAGACTTCTCTTGAGAGTTGAGAAGTACAGGTAGGCGATAACGTACCTCTGTGGTTGTTATCAGATTAACCTGTAACCTTGGTCACCTTATCACGTTCTTGTCTATTCTACGGTCCTTCTCTTCTGCAATAAGGCCATTCAAGAACTGATACGTTACATACAAGGTTGAAGGAAGCAACGCACGGCTGCACTCGTTGTTGTAAGACCTAGTTAGCTCCAGTTGTATAAGTTTCTTAAGTGATTCTTTTTTACAACTGAGGTAGAGACAAGTTTGGCATAGTTTACTCGGTTTATTTGTCAACCCCCGCTTGTAAGTAGATTTCCGTATGACCTGGAGCAAT
>JAJJMA010286093.1:0-10556 GCA_023529015.1 Papaver nudicaule | reverse complement strand
CTTTGCGACTTCTGGTCCAAATACTTAGTTTGAACATCGCTTGGATTAAGTTGTTGAATTCCATGGGCCAAGTCACGACAAGTCCGAGAACTAATCATGCCTAGACCGAAAACTTCAAGATATGGAGTTGGAAGTTTTCGCATGGCTTATATGAACGCGTTCACAGAGCAGTCTATAGAGTTCAGGAGAATCCAGGAGAATCCAGGAGAATTCTTGAACTTGTATATACGCGTTCATACAAACTTATCTCGTTCTCTGAAATGCCAAAAGCAACACATGTACGCGTTCATGAACGCGTTCACCGTTGGGTCATTTCAAGAGACAACTCAACATACTCTACCTATACATATTATCACAAGTGTGACAATTGCAATGGTGAAAATCCTAGAATACCTTCGGATCATATAAACAACATCATATACTATTGGTATGATAGAAATGGTAAATACGATACAGAAGGAAATACCTTTCTAACCTTTAGCAAGGACGTTATGATTTATCAAGTAGTATTCGGTCTTCGTCTTCATCAGTCTTCGTCTCCATTACCTCCTAGTCCGAGGTTGTAGAATAGACTTATCAAGGATTGTGTTTTTGTCTCATAAACTTGACAACTGACTTGAGATAGCAACATCAGTGGGTTCAACCGAGCAATGTTCTAACAATCTCCCCATTTGTCAATTTTAGTGACAAAAACCAATCTTACATATGGATTCAAAAAGTAAAATCTTTTAGCCCTAACCATAATGTACTTGATCTTCTTGTAATCTTCAGCGTCTTCAGATAAGAGTGTTCCTGCAAGCGAAGATTCAAGGTAGAGATAACAAACTCAAAGTCACCACACATCTTGGTTTCTAGAAGGACATAGTCCAACAAGAGCTTGTTATGCAATTGAGTAGTATGTAAAACTTGTTGAGCATATTGCATCGATGCTTCAAGATACTACACAATTTGATATGTTCTCCCCCTTACTCAATATACTAACTTTTGTTATGCCATAACAAGCACATCGATTTTACTCCCCCTATGACAATGCCGTAGACAATTGTCGTAGTAGATAGAAAGATTTTACTCCCCCTTACTACAAGATTTCTCCCCCTTTTTGTCATAAAAATAGACAAAGAAAAAGAAATATAGGAATCCTCATAAAATCGTAATAGTCAATGTAGACAAAGGTAAACATACCTGAAACGAGAGATAAAAAATGCAATTCTCTCGTAGATTCCACAGCCGCTCTCCCCAAAAAGATATTACCATGAAGCACAAGTTCAAAAGAACTCTCTCCCATAATGTGTCATTCCATATGGAACAACGCAACTACCTTCCCAAGCAAGGTTTTAGAATAAATTCTTGGGTACAATTTTCACAAGTGAAATTGTAGATATGTTTTTCTTTCCTAGCCAGTTACGGTCAAATAGGAATTCAAGGTTTAATCTTCCTACTTTCTCAGAGAGTTTCGGTCAACCATCACCTTTAGAGAAAACATTAGGTTACCCCTTCCTAGTGGTTGTAAGACTAAGAATTAAAGGTACAACATTTAATCCAGCGGAGTTCAACATTGTAGTCTATGAGGTACCTTATTATCAAAAATTGTCTCCTCTTAGCCATAAGAGTCAGAAGCATGGATTTTGATAATCTATCATGAACTGCTTTACCCGAACGGGTGGTATGGCTAAAAAAACAAGTTCACAGTTTTGCAATACATTCATAAAGATAATCAATTAAGATCAAGCATTACAATCATCAATTAAGATTTTAATTTAATAACCTCGATTAATTGATGAAAAAGAAAACATGGAAGTAGTACAAGCAAATCATGCTCAACTCAAAAGATGACTACTTCTAGCATAGTGATTACCCAAACCCTAAGGAAAAGACAAAAACTGACCTAGATATCAAAGTCAGTATCTTCTTCAGGTTCACTTGAGTTATTGAAGTCATCAGCTTTCTTGAACACGTAGTGAACATAGTTAGCTTCATTGTCTTCATCAGAAACGTTGTTAAACATATTGTTCAAGTCATCCTTAATAAATGACATATCAGCTTTCAATTCATTAATTTCGGTCTCCAGTAATTCCATATTGTTAACAATGTCAACAAGCTGGATTTTGAAAGCTTCAAATTCTTTCAGAAAGTCGTGAACGACCCCTGCAGAAATCATGGTGTCATCTTCTACATTCTGATGATCATAGGCAAAGTAACAATTTGATGTTGCATAGATTTCTTGAGTATCAAGAGTTCCTGCAATAGCATCATCAAGAATAGTTCTCTTCTTCTTCCTTCCAAAACCAACACCTTCACAATCCATAACTTTGCAAGCCTCTTTGATATTATTTCGTGTGACACTACGAGTAATATGTTTCATGGCTTTATGGAGAACTTGAACGTGAATCCGAGTTCGTGTGTGTGTGGTATATATATAATTCCTTAAAGAGAGATATTTTAAGGATTTTTAAAGTACAAGACTTTTAAGGAAGGCGGTTCTGAAACGTGTATCTCAAGTATTCTGGTAAGTTCTGGAAGATGGACTTCCTTTACATTTCCGAACTTGGGCAATTTTCAAGAATTTTTCAAAAAGTGTCACAAAAGAGTCCAATGATTTGGATGTGCGTGCCCATATTGAGAGAATTAATGTATACCCAAAATATCTTAACAATTTTTCTAATTTAATCCCTGAAAATTTGCCAAGAAGGGTTTTTTAAGTTTATATATCAACACTATGAAGATTTCATAAAACTCTTAGCTTATTCACAAGATTTCCCCGTGGATCCTGGTCTCGATTCTTGCCTTATGAGCCAGAGGCAGGGAGGTTGTCTAGAGATAGCGGACGAGTTGTTGATACTCACATCAAGTCATTACATTTTGGACTTTTCTGGATGTGATAACACCTTTTTATAGTCAACAAAACATGATTAGGTGCTCATAAGACGTTCAGGACAACCTCTTTTCAGGGAATTTTCACAGTCCTTTGAGACGTTTCATCTCTTAAGTAGACATCACGTATTTGGAGCAAGCTCAACATGTGACGATATCTTATGTATGGCATATTTGAGGAATTTTCTACAAGAATTATTGTATGTGATACCAAGGTCCCACTTTTATTAATCAATAAGGCACAATAGCACAGACTGTGAGACGTTTTCAATTCTTGAAGATAACCTTTAAAATAAGATACTGAGAGTGAACTCATATTTGTTTCAGTAACACAATACGAACAATTGATCATCACAAGGATGTAGTATTGAAGAATACATGGGTTCCTTTTAATGAAGACAGATTACGATCCCGAATGTAGTCCCATGTATCTTTATTGTACCCAAAAGAATTGCCTTTATTCTCACCGACCAGTGGGTACTTCTTAGTGGTAAGAAGGCACAACACAATTATATTGTGTTGGGGTGAACCGGTGGTTCACCAAGAATAGAGCATGACTCTTTTATTTCCCCTTTTTCCTTCATTAAGATATCAACTTTTGTATTTACAAGAGTTGTTATGAGCTTATTGAAGATGGTTTCATATGCTTTTATTAAAGAGGCATTATGGGAAACAGTAGAACAATCTTTTTCAAGACTAGTCTTAAGATTGTCAGAGATATTTTATATTTGTTCTGGACCATCTTCTTTGTGAGATCTTTTAGAAGATACTTCAATAGTAGAGCATGGAGTACGAACGCCGAGATTGATGCAACCAATAACAGTTGTAGATATGCTCTTTTGTGTAAGAAGCATAAGCATCTTCTTTTCCCACTTGCGTATTTTGCATCTACGTGAAGTGTGACCAATATCATTACAATGATAGCATTGTTTGGTCCAGTCAGCCTTTTTGAATTTCAAAGACGAAGTTTGTTCGTCTGAAGATCCCTTATTCATGGTGTTTTTGTTCATGATTCACGAAGGCGTCAAACACAAAAAGTTACGTCCTTTTCAGGATACCGAGATATACCACCAACTTTTTGTTTTCGTGAACCTAGTTGATTATGGTTGTTTGAACGATCTCACAAATCAATATTCAAATAACAACCTGAGTATAGTTCAGAGAACCGAACCCTAACAAGAACGTAGTTCTCGTAGATCTCAATAGAGATGGATTCACTCAAAGGTTATGAATCAACAAACTTGCAATTACTTCTATTATATAGATCAGAGGCAATATAATGCAAGACACCAGAATTTTGTTAACCAGGAAACTGCAAACCTAGCAGAAAAACCCTGAGACCTCGTCCAGATGTGAACACCCTCAGTAAGAACGGTATACAGACGCTAGCCTACTCTCAGACTTCGGACTGGACTGTATCGAGGCAGAATTCACCCTACAAGCAATTCAGCTACCAATGTGCTCCTACGTCTCTTGGCTCCCGCAGAAGCCTACGTACTTGATTCCCCTAGCTGACGTCCTTTACACGCTTAGGAGTTGCTCCACTTCCATTCGTGAAGACTAGCGCTACCCTGCCTCTAACAAGACGCCTAAAAGTATCCAAGTAATCAAACAAGAATACGATTGTGATTTCCTTTAGACTTAAAGTCAAGGTTAATGGAAATCGATATGTTGAATAGGGCTTATTGATCTAGCCTAAACAACTTTACCTCCAAACGTGAGACGAACTTAGTATGAAACCTAGTTCGTGAATTTGCGTTAGGGAACTTCTAGGGTTTACGATACACGATCTACCTTACGAAGTTTCTATCAAATCTTGGTCGTGATAAGATTGAAATAATTCAATCGACCCAAGATACATGATGGAATTTTACTTCCGACATGTGCTTCACGATCCTCAAGTGAAGTCTTTCAATAGTCGTAGTCCAAAAGGAATTCGAGATGACGACCAACCTTTATGCAAGGATACACAGATGTGTAGAGGATTGAGAATGTATCTTGCAGAAGGTCATCTATTTATAGTGATCACCAAGGGAGGCTTTGCTTAAAGTTTAAGAAACCTTGAGTAGGGCTCAAGCAAGTTCCGGAACTAGGAAAGTCCATAGCTTGAATACCCATTCTCAATCTTCTAAGAACTTTGGACTAAGCCAAAAGTTAAAGAAGGCTCAACCTTGTTTGAAGGTCCGCGACTTCTGGTCCAATGCTTGTTTGGACATCGCTTTACGACTTCTGGTCCAAATACTTAGTTTGAACATCGCTTGGATTAAGTTGTTGAATTCCATGGGCCAAGTCACGACAAGTCCAAGAACTAATCATGCCTAGACCGAAAACTTCAAGATATGGAGTTGGAAGTTTTCGCATGGCTTATATGAACGCGTTCACAGAGCAGTCTAGAGAGTTCAGGAGAATCCAGGAGAATTCTTGAACTTGTATGTACGCGTTCATGAACGCGTTCATACATACTTTGCTCGTTCTCTGAAATGCCAAAAGCAACACATGTACGCGTTCACCGTTGGGGTCATTTCAAGAGACAATTCAACATACTCTACCTATACATATTATCACAATTGTGACAAATGCAAAGGCAAAAATCCTAGAATACCTTCAGATCATATAAACAACATCAACCACTTGCCGTTGATGACAGTCCCCTTTGCTTTTCCATCCATGGTAGCTATCTTATAGTACCCACCCGCAGATGCCTTAGAGATGACATATGTACCTTCCCAGTTTGGGGCGAATTTTGGTGACGTGGCGTCTTGTTGGATGTATTTCGCCGTCTTCAGCACCAGGTCCCCCACTCAAAAAGTTCTTGGTTTCACAGCTTTGTTGTATGCTCGAGAGAGCCTTTTCCGATACATTTCTATGCATCTCTCTGCTTTGGTTCGCCTTGAGTCCAGGGAGTCTAGCTATGCTATCCTTGAATCATCTACCTCGGCTTCATTCCAATGGATACCACTTGCTGATGCAATACGAGCGGATGGTACCTTAATTTCTGCTGGTAGTATGGCGTCGGCGCCATAGACTAGCGAGTAGGGTGACGTCCCGTTGGAACTGCGTGGAGAGATCCTGTAGGCCCATAGCGCCATGGGTAACTGCTCGTGCCACGACCTTGGGTTGTCGTGTACAGTTCTGCTAATGATCTGAATCAACTTCTTTTTGGTACTCTCTGCTTGCCCGTTCCCCTGAGGATAGTATGGGGTGGAGAAAATGTGTTGAATCTCGTACCTTTGGAGTAACTTTGCCACGTCTTTGTTAACAAATGGCGTCCCATTGTCTGTAATAATATGTTTAGGAATCCCAAACCTGCAGATGATGTACTCCTTGATGAATGTCGCGATTGTGACACCGGTTGTGCTCTTCAGAGGTATTGCTTCCACCCATTTGCTGAAGTACTCTGGCGCGGTGATGATATACTCTTGGTTCTTCGAGGAAGGTGGGTTGATCTTCCCGATAAGGTCGAGTCCCCAGATGTAGAACGGCCAGGGGCTACTGATTGATCGCAGTGGCAGGCACGGGGTATGGATGAGGCTCCCGTGAGTTTGGCACTTGTGGCATTTCTGCACAAACGACGCCGCATCATCCTCCATGGTCGGCCAGGAATACCTCTCGTGGATCTGTAGAAATAGTTTCCTCTTCCCTTGGTGCTCGGTCTCATGTGTCTCTTTCACAACTGTGGGGATTTCCTCATTCGACAAGCAGTGGAGTAGACTTCCCCCATAGCTTTTACGATATAATACTCCTTCGTGGTAGAGGAACCTCCTGGATCTCTTAATCAGACGGCTGGCTATGTGCTGGTCTACTGGCATAATCTTTTCGTTGAGGTATTTGATGAAAGGTTCCCTCCAATCCTCGGAAGGCTGGCATACTAAGGCTTCGGGTTGATGAGGAGGGGTCTGACAGTTGGGACACATCTCTTGTAGGGACCGGGATTGTGCCTCAATTGTCGGCCAATAGTAGCCAAATCTCTGAAGTCGTCGATATAGAGTCACGACGAGAGTTTGCCCGCAGACTTCATCATGAACACGTTTGAGTTGTTGTTGTGCTTCAAGTCTTCCCAAGCATCGTAATAGTGACCCGTCTGGGTTTCTATGGTATAACACTCCATGGAAAAGAAAGAAATGTTTTAACTCTTTAATCCCAAGTTTCCGCTCGGTAGTGTAGTTACCTAGATCTTTGACAATGGGTGTCCGCCAGTAGTTGTCTGGTATGAGCTCGCCCTCCGTTAGCCAGGTTGAGGGGACAGTCCGTCTCGGCACCGTCACAGTCTCCTCCTCCCCTTTGAAATGGAGTTTGGACGTCAGGGTCGCCAAGCAGTCGGCGTGTCTATTGTTAGTGCGTCCAGTATGTGTTATGGTGGCATCAGCGAAGTGGTTCAACAGCCTTTGTGCTTCAGCCCTATGAGGAGAGAGAGCGATTTCCTTGAGAGAATATATTCCGTTCATCTGATTCACCAGTAACTTGGAGTCGCCTCTAATTTCGAGGTGTGTGGCGCCTGCTTGCCTAGCTAGTGATAGTCCCAGGAGGAAGGCTTCGTATTCCGCCGAGTTGTTGGTGAATTTGAAATCCAATTTGAACGAATGGGAGAACACTTCACCTGTTGGGGATACTAAGACGACACCAACTCCTCCAGTATTGTCGCTTGGGGTAGCAGATCCATCAAAGTACAAAAGCCATGTGTCTGTCTTCACCATCGCTATTTCGGGGAACTCTCCTGGTACCTCCTCGTGTAGAGCTGTGGAGTCTTCTCCCGGGAAATCAACAAGAAGGTCGGCTACTGCTTGCCCCTTGACAGCCTTCGGGGATACACAAGCTATGTCCAACTCGGACATCCGTAGTAACCACTTTGCTGGTCTCCCAATCAAGGCGGGCTTCGAGAGGAGATATTTGATGGGATCCGCCTTCGCGATCAGGAGTACTCGGTTTGAATGGAGGTAGTGTCGAAGTTTTTGGACCGCGAAGACCAGGGACAAGCACGCTTTCTCAGCTTTGGGATATCGAAGTTCTGTTAGGGCATTGTCCGGTCAAACCCACTAGCGTTGGTATGTCAAGCTAGTTGTCAGTTTTAGGTGTCAAAATTCAGTTCTTGATTTAGCCTACTAGAGTTTAGATTTCGGAAATGGGATATAGACAGAGTAGTAGAGACCTTGAAGACGAAGACTGTGAAGACAAAGAAGACATCAATTATTCTTCATCGATAAAAGGTTAGTAGGAGTTATGACTTTATGGATATTCTTTTATTTCTACTTTCTCTATTCTTTCGAAATATAGTCGACTACTTTAGTAGTAATGTAGCGATTGAGATCGTGTTCTTGTGTAACATGGCTTTATGTCATGACCAGTATTTGATCCCACGAATACTGTGAATCAAGAATGCATGAGATAGATTCGACGCCATATGTCCATTGCAATAGTTTGCTTGCAAACTGTTATGTTGGATATGGATGAATCTAAGGAGTACTCTTGAGCAAAGAGCCTGTGGATCACAGCTGAGGACGTTCTCACGTCTAAGTTCTGGCTCAGCCCAGTCCTTCCAGCGGAATCCGAATTTGACCTAATTTGACTACAGACGGTTCCCGAACCGGTTTGCGTACCAGGACCTGAAATTCTCCTGTGTCGCATTAGTTCACGTACCAGTACGTGAACCTGACACGGAGAGTTCCCTGGTAAGTAAAATTACGTGAATATTCTTTTAGAATTTCACTCTGAGTCAAATTCCAACTCCTTTATCTCTTAGATGGACTTGTGTAAAACATAAATACCTTTTGTGTTCCATCTAACGATCCTCAATGAGTCAATAAGATAAGATTATCTCTGGTCTGTTGGATTCCTATCTTGAAGTGTTTTTGAGCCAACAAAACACTTGGCAGATAAATCTAAAAAGGAATTTCAATTGAGATTAATCTGTATTACTTGGTTGGCAAGTTTAGGGTTTCCTTAACTTGTGGGACAAGTAATTGATTGCTTAATTCCAAAGCAACCTATCTTATTGAGTGCTATAAATAGAGGTGTCTACGGACAGATACCGCAAGCATCAAGCATACGTGAAGGTCCTTAGGGAAGGTAGCGTAAACTCTTTTCACTTCGGTGAAAGCTTGTTGTGGTATAGTCATCCTCTATAGGTTGCAGCTCCTCTGGGAACTCCCTACGACTATAAAAGACTTCCTTAGAGAGTTGGGAAGCACAGGTAGGAGATTGAAACCATCTTTGGTTGAAATCGGATTAACCTGTAACCTTGGTAACCTGATCACGTTCTTGTCTATTCTAAAGTCCGTCTCTTTTGATATACGGCTATTCAAGAACTGATACGTTACTCAACAAGGTTGGAAAGGTAGCAACGCACGGCTGCACTCGGTGTTGTAAGACCTAGTTGGCTCCAGTTATATAAGTTCCTTAAGTGGTTCTTCATTTATAACTGAGGTAGATACAGATTGGGCATTGCTGAGAAAGCGTGTCAGCCCCGATTTGTGAAGTAGATTTCCGTATGACCTGGATTTAACAATCCGAAGGAAGTCATCTTATTTATGGTAAACTGATAGAGGACAGTTACACCATAAGTCAACAGTTTTGGTTTAAAACCCAGTATTGCTGACCAAAGCCTTTGGCATCGGTCAAAGCAACTCCTAGGCCTGTAACGGATGTCAGCTAGGGGAATCAAGTGCGTGACGATCTGTGGGGGATCCAGAGACGTAAGGAAGGCGACAGTAGCCAATTCGCTTGGAGGGCTTGAGTTGGTCTCTGCTACATCCCAGACCGAAGTCTTATAGTAGGCTAGAGTTTGTAGTCAGTTTGTACTGGGCGGTGTTCAAAACTGGACGAGGTCCCGAGGTTTTTCTGCAAGGCAGTTTCCTCGTTAAAAAACGTTTGGTGTCTTGTGTGCTTTTCCCTTTCCGCATTATAACTCTGATTTATAATTAAAGCACCAAGTAGTACGTTATTACCTAACTGTTGAGATTACTCCAGTTAGAGGTTTGGATATTGATTTTTGAGATCGTCCAAACTCTTTACCATAAGACTCACGAGTCAAAACGAAAAGTTGGTAGTATTTCGGTACCCCTTCTTTTTCAGAATGGTTTACCTCCGGCGTCAATATTAGCAATTAGCAGGGGATACTAGTCATAGCTCTCCCCGCCACGGAGAATGTAACTACAACGAACAATAGGTCGAGGACGAAGTCCAGGAGGCGCCTCCGCAATTGCAAGATGGGACGGTCTCCACCTCCAACGCACTCGAGACAATAAATATCAGAACAAAGGAGTCGCCCCGACCTATCTTCATCAGTTCAACCTTGTCACCTGAGGAGCGCACTGAATTTGTAAACTTGCTGAAAGAATATCAAGACACGTTTGCTTGGACGTATGAGGAGATGCCAGAACTCGACGAAAAACTGGTGACACACCACTTATCAATTACCCCGGGTTCTAGACCAGTCAAACAACAACCGAGGAATTTCAGACATGACGTTGAGGAACAGATAAAAGCCGAAATACAGAAGCTGTTGGCAGCAAGATTCATCAAACCAATCCAACACACTATTTGGCTGGCCAATGTGGTACCCGTCAAGAAAAAGAATGGCCAAATACGTTGTTGTGTCGACTTCAGGGACCTGAACAAGTGTTGCCCGAAGGATGATTTCCAGCTCCCAAACATCGACATGCTTGTAGACGCTACCAGTGGACATGCCA
>JAJJMA010286092.1:0-30954 GCA_023529015.1 Papaver nudicaule | reverse complement strand
TGAATCAAAATATCAAATTTAAGAACACCCAAATTGAAATTCATCAACTGAAACAATGAAAACATGAGATTAATTTGATACCTGGAGTGAAAAAGAGAAGATTGATTCTTTCCTTAGAAAATATTAATGGCAGGAATGCAGAAGAAAAAAAGGAAGAATTTTTATGAAGTGAGAAAATGCTAATGCCAGGACAGGAATATATCCCTCTCCCTAGATATTTGGATATGGATAGAGTTAAGTCGAGTAGCCCGGCCCGTAATATGGGAAAGATCTAAATCCGACCCGCAACCCCCAAAGGAACAGGCGGTTTTGGAGGGGCGGTTTTTCTCCTCGGTTTTTGAAGAGTCCGTCAAGCATTTTTGGCGGTGGCGGAGTCAGGAATTCCAAATGAGAAAGGCTAAAACAATTTGACGTGACTGCCGATTTTTTTTTAGCGTTTTAGTTCATAGGCAACGATTTTCTTTCTAGTTTAGGCATTTTATACAACGAATATACTCCCTCCATCCCTCTAAAATAGACGGAGAAGTTGAAATCTCATTGATAAAATAGCCAGGTTTAGCCCACCTTTGGCTCCGCCCCTAATTTTTTGTAAGAAAAAACGAGTATAGGCATGCTCCTAATAAACCGAAGCAAAAAAGACTACCCTAATCACAAATTCTTTTCCTAGCTACCTGGACTTATAGGTAGTGGGCTTCAGTCCAACTTTCAATATAACCATTCAAATTAAAAAAAAAAGAAAAAAGAAAAAGAAAAAAAACCTGAATGATGTCAACGAGCAGGAAGCAACAGATGGAAGAAGAACTATAGAAATATAGTGAAAGCTTGCGTCAATTCATCTCTAGAAAGACAGAAAGGCAGAGAAAACACATGCTTCTTTTAAGAAGAGAAGAACTGTTAGATATTTTCAACAAACCCGTGATTTTGTAGGAGCTATGACAGGGTTTTGGTGATTGACCTGACAGTTAGAAAACTGAACAAAAATGTCGTTTCCCAATAGACACCATTGTTGTTTGTTGACGAATAGACATGTCTATTCACAGTGAATAGATGCATGTTGAAGATGAAAAGACATCTTCAATGGATGCAAATCCCTCTATAAATATCGTGCTAGTTTTCATCCAAAACACATCTCAACTCTCTTTGTTTTCTCTCTTAATAGGTAAGCATCATCAGAAAATCAATTTGTGTGTTCTTGATTGGGTCAAGGTTGTACAAGCCTTGAATCCAATTTTGTTGTGGGGCTTGAAGTATCCTGACGGCAATATTCAGTGACCTAGTTGTACTCACCAATTCAATTGGGAAGAGTCGAATAATTGTCGAAAAGAATCTACCTATGGAGCCTTGAAGTCAGAGACAACATTCTTTTCTCGCCCTCTGTTTTTAGTGCCAAATTTCCAACAAAAACAACTAATTCCATCATGTAAAGGCTAATGACGCCCATAAATAAAAACAAAACAAATGACCATTGGACAAACAACACTAATAATATTGGATCCAGTCAATAAATGGTGATGTCAATCCAATCTAATTGTGCCACGCCGCCTATGAAAAATGATAATACTCCATGGTAAAAACATACTACTTCTGTCCCACATTAATTGAGCTACTTACTTTACATTTAAGCCTATAAGTAGCTCAATTAATGTGGGACAGAAGGAGTAGTATTTTGGTCTAAGAGCTGCCAATCCATCGCCAACAGTTTTTTTTTTTTTTTTTTTGATAAAGAAGATTTTATTAGAAAAAGAGAAGAGAAGAACAGGGAAATCATCTTACAAGGAGTAAGAGAAATCCAAAAAGAAAAGCAAAATTACATACAGAAAGAGTTAAATAAAAATAAGATCACTGCTAGAGAACCCTCTTAGACTACTTTTGAAGATTGAAACCCAGGAAAGAACCATCGCCAACAGTTGCAGTCTTCGGCAACAGCTACAACCAACCTCCATGTCTCATAAGTCATGCATGATACATGGGGCACTACAGTTTTTCTAGTGGAAAGCCCAACTCAAATTCAGGACTTTCTCTGTGGAAAGCCCAACTTGAAGGCCTTAACACCTACCACCAACAACCACCACTGATTCTGGCGGGTGAAGAACATGAAAGAAAGAAGAAGAAGACTTAAGCTTGCACATGCTAGTAAGACAACGCGAAGACCCATGGAAGAAGGTCAAACCGAAATTAAGAGTGTAATGTGTATTTTGTTTACATTGCCAAACTGTTGCATGCGCCTCAACCCAAAAACAGTTAAACGGCAATTGGGCCTTGAAAGGTGTACACTTTTAGTTTCTTGTTAATGAAATGCCACGGGGGTAAATTGAAATTGATGCGATAGAAACCTCAAAGAAATTGCGCAGATGTCACTATAGTACAGTAGTAAAGTCGCTTGGTAGTGACAGCGGTGACATGGGTTCAAAACTTATCTGCATCGGACAGGGACGGACCTATGTGAGGGCTAAGCCTGGCTTTAGCCCAGCTAGCCCTCCAAGGCACAAGCCGATTTTTTCCTTTTTCATTTAAGTTTGGCTGTACCAAAGGTATTAGCCCGGCTCAAGTAAACCTCCTAGATCCGTCCCTGACATCGGAGTAGGGGAGCGGAAGAAGTTTTCCTTATTTCTTTACCTAGCTACCTGGGCTTATAAGTAGTGGGTTTGATCCAACATATAATAAACTCAGAGAAAATGCCCCTTAAAAGAAAAAAAAACATATTTTTCCTCGGACATATTGGTATAAGTCAATAGTCAAAAGGGTTTAGAATTGCTGTTGCAACCTGGCTGCCAGTGCAGAGCTGGATGTGTGGCAGGTAATAAACATTTTTATATGTAGGGACGGAAATTATGGAAATGATAATGTTAATGGCAAAGAACAAATTAGGGAGAGATGTAGGACAAAGTCTGGGAAGTGACTGTCTACCTTACGGTTACGGTGCTTGACTTGAAGGATGTTTACATTGTGTAATTGTTTATGTAGCATGTTTGGTGTTTAGGGTCTAGTTTATTATGGGCTAGAGAGGTTAACTCTGCCTCTCATCTCTGTTTATTTACATTTATTTACACATGCACTCCGCGTTATGCTAGCATGAACTGCCCCTGTCTACCGACGTACGTTATGCTATTGTTTAAACCTTAATGTGTTTTTTAATCTTGACGTCAGATTTAACATGCATGGTGACGAATCTTGCTTCCTTTCACACCTAATGTTCACATGATCATCGTTTACATTAGCCAAAAGAGCTAAATGTTTGAATAAGGGTCAGATGGAGATGTTTGACGGAGGGCCTGAGTTCTTATCTT
This sequence comes from Papaver nudicaule, assembly GCA_023529015.1. Classification (NCBI taxonomy): domain Eukaryota; kingdom Viridiplantae; phylum Streptophyta; class Magnoliopsida; order Ranunculales; family Papaveraceae; genus Papaver; species Papaver nudicaule. The sequence continues at coordinate 27,667 of JAJJMA010286092.1, read as the reverse complement.
CAATTGAATGGCCTGGACTATACTATTATAGATTTCCCTAATGGCTACGGCTTTGCTTTTTTATTTTGTTTCCAGTTAGAATTATTGGCATTATGGCCGAGTTTTGGTTTTCCTGGGGGCATCCTAGGCTTGTCTAGGATGTTCATTTTGGACATTCGTTTTCTTGCTTTTTTGCTATAATACAATGTGGATCCTTTAGCAAAAAAAAAAAAAAGATCATCGTTTACTTTAGGGCCAACGGTCAACCTGAAGTATATTGAAAAGATCATAAAAAAAAAAATTGTCGATTTTATACTACTGTTTGAGTTTTTTTTTCTTTTTTTTTTCAGAATTGAAAGACTTTAGTTGCCCCCTAATATTCTATACTGGTTTAGTTGTAATCCCAAGGGCCAAGACCCGAGCAGAAGGTCATCCTCTTTCTTTAGGCTCGAAGGTGAGCTCTTCTCTACGTATATATAGTGATAGAGAGATAGCAATATTGCACAGGCAAATCTGATATCTTTATAAGTTCTATAAAAGTGAAAACTAATTAGCACAAATTACACTACACCAAATTACCCGAATTGCAACAGGATTTTGCAACAGGTTTTCCCCTGTTGCAAAATTGCAACAGGGAAAAAAATTTGCAACAGGGTACCCTGTGTTGCAAAATTGAAACTGCTGGTCCCTGTTTCAAAATTGCAACATCCTTGACTTTCACATGTGCCATTCGCGTAGGTACATGGAGACACCTAGGTAGTTTTACACCCAATCGTTTGACCTTTTAAAAGACATGATTTTATTTATACCCAGTTTGACCATGACCCTTACCAAGACCAAGACCAAGACCATGACCCAACACTTAACCAATTTTCAGTCTTCTCTTTTCATTTTAGGTTTCTTTTTCTTCTTCGTTTTCTCTGCTGCGAAAGATAGGTTTAGCTTTTCGTTTTCGTTTTCGTTTTCATTTTAGGGTTACAGAAGAGAAGAGACGAGAAGAGATGATGTTAGAGTTTGGGTTTGGTTTCATTTTATTTTTCTTTCTTCTTATCTGCTGCGAAAAACTAGGTTTAGATTTCGTTTTCGTTTGCAATTGATGTTTTAGGGTTTTCTTGTTCTGTTATTGTTCGTAGGTTCGATGATGATTTTAATTTCTTCTTAGTTTGTAAGTAGATCTGATTTTCGTCAAGGTTCTGATGAGTGTTTCTAATACCAGATCTGAGATCTATCAGTCCCCTTTTTTTTTTTTTTTCTAGATTTAGAGTTTGTTTGATTTTTGGATTCTCATAATTTCTGTGTTTCTTTTAGATTTCAACATACAACGACGTATAATCATCAATAGAGCTTCGTCTTCTGGGTCTGATGATAATGGATTTTCACCTTCATCCAGTAGGATTTTCAGAGAAGAAGAGGTAAAATTTTCTAATTTCAACGTTATATTAAAGGGAAAAAACAATTTTTGGATCGTGATTAAAGCGTTTTGATTGATGGATATACAGGCTATTGGTGCTGAATGTGGAGAAGGGTTTGTAATGGTCCATTGAAAGTTGATGTGGTAATTATAATAATTGAGCTTTGTTGTTCTGGTTCTCTTAATTTTTGCAAATAAAATTGCTTTCAGTTTCTTGGATTCCAGTACTAACTTTCCTATTCACCAATCTGAAATCAAATTGTTCAGGTGTTGTTCCAGGAGAACAAAGAAAATGATAGACCAGCAGATTACAGTGAACAATTTTGATTGCAGATCCTGTTTTTTTGGTGTAACCAAGCTGGTTCTGCTGTTGTTCCTTTTTTTTTTAGGTGATTTTGAGATTAAGCTCAAGTGTTTCATCGATGTTGTGATTCAAATCTCACAATTAAGTTGGTTTTCCTACTGATATTGTTGTTTAGTTTGAATTCAATAGAAAGTCAGTCTCATCCAGAAATAGTGTAAGCTCCTCTTTAACCAATCCTATTTTGATTTACAACGATGAATACCTTGATGATTCATCGTTTCTCTATGGGTAGAGTACATCCAGTCTATGTTTATCTGATATTGTTGTTTAGTTAGTTCTGAGTTCTCGCAACTGTTACACTGTTATAGCTCTTTCCTTGATAACAGGCGGGAAAGGGCGGGGAGCTAACCCACGACGAGACAACGATCATTGCAGGAGCACTAGAGCTCACAAAGAAAACAGCCAGTGACGCCATGACTCCTATTTCTGAAACATTTGTTGTTGATATTAATGCAAAGCTTGATAGGTGTGCTACTACTTTATAATGCAAATGATGATTTTAATCATTTTTACATGGTTCAAGTTTTGTTAAATGGCATTATGCGACTCTTGTGATTTCAGGAACCTGATGAAGCTAATACTGGACAAAGGTCACAGCAGACTACCTGTCTATTATGAACAGCCTACAAACATAATCGGACTTATTTTGGTAAATTTATCGTCTTTGGTTCACTTTGACTGACCAGGAAACTATCTCTTCTTTTCCAGTTTTTGCTGAACATTTTTTTAACTTGGCTCCAATTTCTCTAATCTAATATATGCAAAAGTCATGTAGCCAATCCTTAACTTGCATTCTTTATTCTGAACTTAGGTAAAGAATTTACTAACCATCCATCCTGCGGATGAGGTACCTGTTAAGAATGTCACGATTCGCAAAATTCCAAGGTATGTTTTCTTTGTCGAACATTTACTTGAAGCTGTGGTAATAGTCTTTTTCTTCCTTCTTTAGGTTCAGGAGTTCACTCGAGAATGTTCTGATCTTAAAATTTCGATCTAATTTTTAGTTCCTTTTGGTAGACTTATTCTTTCATGTAAAAAAGTGCACGAAAAGACATACACTACTCTCTTAGATTCCGTCATTTCTGAGTATATGCCAAGTGCTAATACAAACTATATAATCTAATGAGGTTTCAGTGGGGCTCCGTCATGAATTGTTTGAGCGGTATCATTGAATGTTTCCAATAGTGACCCACTCTGAGCCACATCCCAATAGAAACTGCTAGATTAAAAGTGGTGACTGACGTCTAAAAAAAACAAAATTTTAAACGCGATTTTTTTGTCAGGGTACCGAAGAATATGCCTCTGTATGATATCTTAAATGAGTTTCAGAAAGGGCACAGCCACATGGCTGTTGTCATAAGGCACCACAACAAATCGACGACACCAGAAAGCGACATTCTGGCTGATGGTAAGCACTGATTTGATATTGCTAGTTTTTTTGTTTGTTTTTTACTCAAAATTTGTCAAGTTCTAGCTAATTTCTTTTTATATGATCTTTCTAAAGTGTTGCTATTTTACAAGCTTATAAAGACTCGGGTAAGGGTGGACATTGATGGGGAAGTTCAAGTCTCTGAATCATGTACCTGTCTCCACTAAAGAATGAAGTATATGTCTTTCCATTTTATTATCTTCTTTCTTTTGATGTTAATACATAACACTTACCTCTGTTTATGAACCAACATAATAGTTAAACAAATTTATGAAGTTCTTTTCATTGTTATATATATTGTTGATTAAGCTCTTCTTGTTCATTAGTAATAATAAGTTTATGAATCTTGATTTTTGGAATTTGGGTCACGCCGATTTTTGACCGGATTCCGGCAGAAATTCTCAGGCCAGGAATAATGTTGATCAGGGCAAGACTATTTTTGACCGGGTCAAGACCTTGACCAAGTCAGGTCAAGGTCAAGTCAACCTTTTTTTTTATCCTGTGACCAAGAATAGCAACACAGTTTCTCTGTTGCAAAAAAAAAATTTGAAACAGCTTGACTGTGTTGCGAAACGAGTTGACCCCTGTTTCAACCCAAAATTTGAAACAGGGAGTGAGCTGTTTCAAATTTTTGCATTGCCCTTGTTTGCAACAGCGGTCGGCTGTTGCAACCCCGATTTGAAACAGGTTGACTCTGTTTCAAAACGCTAAATTTGGTGTAGTGTTAAGAAACCACTAGTCATGGTCATGGAAGGCAACAATGCATCATCACAAACTTCATCACCCCTCTGCCTTCAAAATGTCGAAACCCTCATCAATTCCGTCGAAGCTTTCCTCTTCGATTGCGATGGTGTGATATGGAAGGGTGGTAAGCTTATCGAAGGTGTTAAGGAGACATTGGAAATGCTTCGATCTTTAGGTAAGAAACTGGTTTTCGTTACGAACAATTCAACCAAATCAAGAAAACAATATGCCGAAAAGTTCCACTCACTTGGGATCACCACTGTTAGCGAGGAAGAAATCTTCTCTTCATCTTATGCTGCTGCCATGTACTTGAAAGTTAACGACTTCCCTCGAGATAAAAAGATTTATGCTTTGGGTGAAGGAGGTATACTGGAGGAATTGGAGCTTGCTGGTTTTAAAGGTCTCCTCGGCGGACCTGAAGACGGGAGAAAGAATATACAGCTGAAAGCCAACAGCCGCTTTGAGCACGATAAGGATGTCGGAGCTGTAGTGGTTGGAGATGATCAATACATCAACTACTACAAGCTCCAGTACGCGACCTTGTGCATTCGTGAGAATCCCGGGTGTCTGTTCATTGCAACAAACCGTGATGCGGTTTACACCATGTTTGATTCTCAAGAATGGCCTGGTGCTGGATGTATGGTTAGTGCTGTGTGTGGATCAACCCAAAAAGAACCCATAGTGGTTGGCAAGCCTTCAACCTTCATGATGGATTTCTTACTGCAGAAGTTGCAGATTGATACTTCCAAAATGTGCATGGTGGGTGATAGACTGGATACAGATATCCTCTTTGGAAAAAATGCCGGTTGCAAGACTTTGCTTGTTCTGTCAGGCGTCACATCGTTGTCAGATCTTCAGGATCCTTCTAACAACATCAAGCCAGACTACTACGCAAGTAAGGTTGCCGATATTCTCAAATTCTCAAGACAATAGATTTTACAGTGAACATTTTTCGAGGAGTTTAATTGCATCATTTTTCGATATGAATAAGTATTTAACCAACTAAGAATAGCCATGTTGGTTAGGGTACCTGGTTTCGATTAGCGAGGTCAGCAGCTCGTGTTATTTTCTATGTATCACCTCTTTGTGGGAGATTGAAGGGTAATCGATAATGTTTCTCTTTGTTATTATTTGCCATAAATCTGTACCCGCGCCTTATTATACGAAAAATTGTACTAATGTGCAGATTCAAGAAGGCTTGAATATATCTAACCAAATCATAAGTGAATGCAAAGCATAACAATCCACATGACCATACATAACCATCAACTGCAAACCTATCTCATACATAATAATTGTGTTTTGGAAGGGGGCCAAGAAAGAAAACACAATGGATAGTTTGCAGCAGATTGCAGAGTTTCATTCAACTTTGTGTAGCGATTTAGGAAAGTTTGAAACTTCCATCACCTGAACATTTCAACGCGATATTAAATTCTATGGGCATTCCTAGTCCTGGAGTCTTTCTGCGGAAAGAAAAGACAAGTGTTTTTAGAAGCAGGGAGTTCATTAAATACCTCTTAAAGCCTTTAGGAAAACACCCAGAGTCAAAAGTATGGAGTGTCTTCCAGACGTCGTATTAGAGATAGTTTCTCGAGTACCAGTGGAGTCTGTTTTAGATTGCAAATTAGTCCATTAAATACCTCCATCATCACCCCCGCCGGTTCCGGAGAATATATTTAGCAGCACAACTTTTTAATACCCACAATTGCCGTTTTGGTGAAAAGGATTGATGAGGGTAGTTCATTGGCGAAGCATCATTGCACAGTAGAGCCTTCTTAGCTTCGGTACTGTTAAAATGTTTTAGATCTGATGGTTCAGATTATTTGACCTTTTACCATTCAGCGCCCACCCCTATATGATTCAGCGCTAGACTTATAACTAGCACCGCTATCTAGCACACACCATTAGACTAAGCACTGCTACAAATCTGATGTGGCATTCTAGATAGCACTCTATCTAGCACTCCCATTAGGCCTAGCCTAAGACTTAGCCTTACACATGACATTGATATTTCTACATATTATATGTTTGCACGTGTAATCCTAGAGCTTTATATATTTCTGTATATGTATCACATGGTAGATTATCTCGATTCAGACGTTTTGATTCTTTTAATATGCTTCTCATCTTGCTTTCTTATCTTACGCCTTGTGCTCTCGATATCTTCCGCTGCTACATATTTTAACCTCACAGTTTAAGCCGAGCCTACAAGTGTGTTGCATCAGTTTGGCGTCAATGGAGACTCTGTAGATTTTTAAATTTTAAACTCTTTGATGTGAATTGAAATTTTCAAGTCCATAGAACACAAATCAAAAAGAGAGTCCCTGTCCTACTACAATCAGTAAACCGATGCGAATTTCCATTCAACAACGAAGACAATTAGTTAAAAAGGCAGCAAGAAAAATATGATGACTAGTATTTTAACTCTGTAAGAAGATGAAGTTAGTGGGAATTCCTTTCTTTCCAACTAGAATCCTTTAAAACCATTAATCCAAATTCCCCTCTTTCGTCTCCCAAAATCTCTCTACAAATTCCCAAATCTCTGTAAGAAGACGGAGCTGGTCGTAGATTTCTTGGATCCATACTGAATTTTCTGTTTGATATTTTTTTTTTTTGGCAATCAGATATATTCAGTGCAGATATATTCAGTGCAGATAGTGATATTAATGGCGTCTGCAAAACTAAAAGAAGTTGTTGAAACTGAGAAGAAACCTAGTCTGAAAACCAGTGACTCATTCTCAGAGATGAGTGTAGCTGAGACTGGTTGTTTGTCAATCATAGTGTTAGGTGCTTCTGGAGATCTTGCTAAGAAGAAAACATTCCCTGCTCTTTACAATCTTTACCGGCAGGTTTGCTTCTTTCAAACTTGGTAGCGTAATTTTGTTTTGTTGGGTATGTGGAAGATATGATTGTATCAACCAAGATCATGCTGTTTTAAATTTTAATTAGGATCCTGATTAACCTAATTATTGTTTAATTGGTTGGTTTTCCACATTCCTGTTTAATCTGCTTTCATGTTTTAGGCCTACAAACTATTGAAGAAGCATCATCTTTGTAGTTTTGGGAATGTGGTGGAATTCTCATGTGAAGCAAATCTTAAATTGTTCTTAGTTAACTAGTTAACTGTTAGGCTTAGTCTTATGGGAGTGCTACTTACAGTTATTAGACTCCACGTCATCCATCTATCTAGCATTCCTAAGTCTTATGGGGTTTGCTAGTTTGCAGTTATACTTATCAGTCTCGCGCTGAATCATAGAGCGGTGGGGCACTGAATGATAGAGCGCCAGATAATCTCAGCCATCACATCTAAAATATACGTTTTCAGCGCCATAGTTATACTTCAAGTGCTCCTTATATCTAAAGAGAGAAGTAGCATTTAGGAAATAGAACACACGTTTGCTATAATTAGCACTCCCATAAGACTTAGCCTTATCGAAGAATGCTTACTTAGTATTTGAGTCGATGTTATTTGTATGATGAGCAGGAGAACGTAGGAGAGGTTTTTGTGTACATCATTTGTTTTCTGGTTTGAGTTAAGCTAGTAGTTATATTTTGATTTAGTTGGAGTTAAGGTTGTGTTGGTATAAATTAGTAATCATTAAGGGTTTGTTTACACAGGGATTTTTACAATCAAATGAAGTACATATATTTGGTTATGCTCGAAGTAAGATGTCAGATGATGAATTGAGGGATCGTATTCGTGGGTAAAATCTTTCACATTTTAGGTGTATCCCTTTATGGAATTTTGTTTCTACAATGTTGTTCCGCATGGATGTTATTTCATATGTGAGCTCTTACTATTACTTATACTCCTTAGAGCATCTCTAGGGATGCTATTAACATCCTTATAATTTAGGCCACATCAGATTTTAGACTTTTTAACAAAAAAATTGGTACGTCTTCAACGGGATTGTGATAAATAAATGTAAGTATGACATGGCTAGCGGTTATTCTAACATCCTTAGAGGGATCCTCTCATTTTAGAAGTTGTTGTTGAGGATGTGAGAAAGTCACGTTAGATATTATTTCATAAAAATCAATTAAATTACTGCACGTTCTCAATTGATTAAATTTAAACATCAAACCATTGGACTTGAGTATATTTATCTTCCTTAAATTAAAGGATATTTGCTCTAAAGATGTCTTCCATAAATCAAGGACATCACATTCCCATTGGAGATGCTTTTGGGCACAAATTACACACAAGTGCTACAATACTAGTACAGATTAATTTATTGTGTAATTTTAACTGCAGGTATCTTATCAAAAAGGATACATCACCTGAACAGTCCGAAGATGTATCGAAGTTCTTACAATTGGTATATTTTCCAGACACATTATTCTTTTAGTATCTATGGCCATTCACTAGGCTAGTATAGTATCTATGGCCATTCACTAGGCTAGTAGTTTGATTGTTTCTTGATCATTTTGCAGATCAAATACGTTAGTGGTAACTATGATAGCGATGAGAGCTTCCAGTCGTTGGATAAAGAAATTTTAGCCCATGAGTTCTCCAAAAATACTCAAGAAGGATCGTCTCGCAGACTCTTTTATCTTGCGCTCCCACCATCTGTTTACCTCCCTGTCTGCAGAATGATCAGGTTTAACTGCATGAATAAATGTGAGTGTCCATTGTTCTGGTGCTTTATTTGATAATGCTGATAAAAACAGCACTCGGGAAGGGATGAGAATAATGGAAATGCTTACTTTTGTTCATCAGAAGATGCAGGATCAACATGTTGTAAATGTTCCTCAGATTTCATGAATACAATGCACAATGGACAGCCGGCTAGACTTTCAGAGCATTTGGCTTGTGTGTAGTCTGATGAGTATATACACTGTGTTTGTTTTCAGCTGATCTTGGTGGATGGACACGAGTCGTCGTTGAGAAACCTTTTGGCAAGGATTTAGACACATCAGAGGATCTGAGTGCCCAACTTGGGGAGTTGTTCGAGGAAAAACAGATTTACCGTATTGATCACTACCTAGGAAAAGAACTAGTGCAGAATATGGTAATGTTTGCCACCGAAGTTCCATTTGGTTTATCTAAGGTCTTCAAATTATGTACTTATGTTCCTCTTTGATTTGTTGAATTTGCAGTTGGTGCTTCGTTTCGCTAATCGCCTCTTTCTGCCCCTTTGGAATCGTGATAACATTGCTAATGTTCAGGCATATGAACGCTTCAAAATTACTTGTTGCTTGTCATAGTTTGTAAATGGATCATCAAATAATTGTAATTGTGATTCATTACCCCTGCATGGTTGCTATCATTCAGACTAGGCGGACGAGTTGTGACTATAAGTTGTCACTTTAGTTGGATACTTGGATGTGTCTGACGTTTACCTTATTTTCTCGCAGATCGTATTTAGGGAGCAAATTGGAACCGAGGGGCGTGGTGGTTATTTTGATGAATACGGGTAAGTCTCGAGAGGTTTAGGATTTCAAAAATACTATTCAACACTCAGTTGTAGCACTCACTTTAGCACTCAGGACACATGTCACTAAAGTACTGGCAGATTGCATTCAGCCAGGACCCAGATGAAGGGCCTAGATGGTGTGAATGCTAAAGTGAGTGATAAAAATGAGTGTTGAATGGCAGCACTGTTATGATTTTTCTGTCACCAAAAGACAACTTTATTCAGACTCCACTGATACGTAAACATGGTTTCACTTTTTGCAGAATCATCCGGGATATCATCCAGAATCATCTATTGCAGGCAAGTCAACCTGATAACCGATGACGCTATATTCTGACACATTGTTTTTTAATGGAAATACAGTTGAAAGCTGGAGTTATAAGTTGCACTCACAATTATTTTTCCTGCACCATTTATGTAGGTTCTCTGCTTGGTTGCCATGGAAAAACCTGTTTCTCTTAAACCTGAGCACATCCGGGATGAGAAAGTGAAGGTATTCACTCAAATTTACTCTCTTGAATAAGATTTTCAATATATATGTAATTTCTTCTTCTAAGGAATCATTAAGAAAAGCAGACTTAGCATTAGGCTGCAGAAAGCTCCATTTCATGTAATGTTGCTTATGTTATATCAATGCTGTCAAACATCAGGTTCTTCAGTCAGTCATGCCGATATCAGACGAAGAGATTGTGCTTGGACAGTATGATGGGTACACTGCTGACCCGACAGTTTCGGATCACTCAAACACCCCAACGTTTGCAACCATGATTTTGCGGATACACAATGAAAGATGGGAAGGTGTGATTTCAGATCATTTGGTACTTACTGAGAACCATCTATAGTAACATCTTAATCTTCATGACGTTGATAACATTATCGTTCGCTTTCCCTGCAGGTGTTCCCTTCATCATGAAGGCTGGAAAAGCCTTAAACTCAAGCAAGGCAGAAATTAGAGTCCAATTTAAGGATGTCCCCGGTGACATCTTCAAATGCATGTTTATTTCTTTATTTTTTAATTCTGAATTGCTAAGAAATGATGCATGCACATAGCACTTATCCATATAGCTGTTTTACTTTTTTCGATCACCATTTTTGTGAAGATTTTCTTATGGTTCAGACTTGTACCGTGTAGGCAAAGAACATGGTAGAAATGAATTCGTCATACGGCTGCAACCTAAAGAGGCCATGTATATGAAGTTAACTGTAAGTATTTCCTTAACATGTATTTGCTAGAAAATATATTTTTTTACCATTTATTTTTTATTAATCATCATGAACTGAAAGAAGCTTACAAGAATTGGATGGAAGCCTCTCAACTTCAGTCAATGTCTGCCTTATTTTAAAGCTGAAAATCTCTCCATGTTTCAGGTCAAGAGACCCGGACTGGATATGTCAACCATCCAAAGCGAATTAGGTCTGTTTTATGGACAGCGCTATCAAAATGTTGCAATCCCAGAGGCTTATGAACGATTAATTCTTGACACGTACAAAGCTGAACTCTTATGAACCATTACTTCTTGATAAACTTTTAGTCCTTCACTCCTTCTCGTATTTGTACTGAAAATTGTTAATGTCTGCATTCTACCTTTTACTCTGCAGAATCCGAGGAGATCAACAACATTTTGTCCGCAGGGATGAGCTAAAGGTAAGTGAATTAAATTTATCTAAAATCCTACTATATGCACATTCCAAATGGTTTTCTCAATTTCTTGATTTTCTTATTCTATTAGGCCGCTTGGGAGATCTTCACTCCTCTCTTACATAGGATTGATGAGGGCAAAATGAAGCCACTTCCATACTCAAGAGGGAGCCGAGGTCCGATTGAAGCTGACGAGTTGCTCGAAAAGGCCGGATATTTGAAGACACACGGATATATATGGATCCCACCTACGCTGTAACTGCTACGATGGGAAGAACTGTACTAATAATGGGGATTTGTTTCGTGGAACTTGGTTCTGGGAGGGTTCAAGGTCTGTTTTACCAGGAGCTCCAACTTTCATGTTTCATCAAAAACTTTTCTTGATATGGTACATATGTAATCTATTTGGTCTTCTTATTGGCCATTTATTGATTGAAGTGTTTCTTCAAACATATAGAACAAAAGGATAATTATTACAAAATACTCTATCCATTTACAATCCTATACGAAATACCTACATGAGTTTCCTTTGGCTTGGATCATTTTCTGAATGATGAAAGATTCACTAAAGAAGGAAAACTAGTTTATTCAAGTAAATATGAAACTAAGTTATTCTATGATCTATCATTCACTAAAAAATAATTTATTAAATGATCTTATCTGATCAGGATGAGTTATATGTTGTTTCGAAGGTTTCGCAAAGCCTTACAACTTTGCAGAAGGAAGCGAAAGCTAATTCGGAACCAACCTGGACCGGCCCGCCAGGCCAACCTAGAGACAAGTGTCACTCTAACACTAATACAGTTCAACCATGACCCAACCCATTTTATGACCCAAATACCCGTTTAGCTGATCCATGTACCCACCTGACTCGGACTGAGATGTCTGACTCGGTTCTATAGTTGACCAAATCTTCACAGTTACTCAGTGGAAAACAGCCCGGACAACTAAATTTCGAGGGCTTTAGGCTGAGTTTGGTATTGCTGTCAGTTTTTCAAAAGCGCTTTTCAGCTTTTAAAAGCTGTGCTGTGCTTTTTGGAAAAAGCAGTTGAGTGTTTGGTAAACCATAAATTAAAAAGTAAAACAGATTAAAAAAACTATGAAATAGTGTTTGGTAAATCAAGAATTCTACTCTCACAAACCTTTTCACAAAGGTTTGCACATGGTTTTGATCCAACGGCCCCCTGCAAATCTCAATTGGTGCGGGGCCCATGCACCAAATCTCAAACCAAATCTCAAACCGTTGGATCAAAACCATGTGAAAACCTTTGTGAAAAGGTTTGTGGGTGTAGAATTGTTGTTGGTAAATATCATGTCCAACCATTGTTATTGTTCAAAATGACAAAAATGCACATACTTTTCATAATTGAATATTTTGACATTTATTCTTAGTTTTATTATTGATAAATATGTTTTATTGATTTCCCTAATACCAGTTAACCTTCCAGCATACCTCGATAGTCTTGGTGAAGCTTGGTGAAGGTGATGAAGATGTAGCATTAGCACCCTATATATACCAACACAAACACAACAAATATAAAAAAAATCACAAATAATTTATGAATATATGAAGAATTTTCTTCCAAATGGAATATAGAATATAATTTGCAAATCATGATTATTATCAATAAAGATTAAGAGATATTGAGAATAAAATTTCATAGTATCAAAGATTTAAGGGTATATTTTGTCATTTAATAATTATTGTAGGGTTATAAAGTGAAATTAACATTGACATATTTTTTCAAAGTGCTTTGCAGCTTTTAAAAGCTGGCCTAAATCCAAAGTGCTTTTCAAGAAAAGCACTTTGAAAAAATTTAACCAAACACCAAGTTGAAAAAATATTGCCTAATATAAATTTTGAAAGTGCTTTTAAAAAAAAAAAAAGCAATACCAAACTCAGCCTTAACTCCCTCAATTATGATCGAAACTAAAATTGTAATATCTCTATGGGAATCCAGGGCAATGTACTTTCATGTTTCGGCCGAAACCTAATTAAGCCTCTAACATGTCTAGAAAAGTCCCCAAACTCACTGCGACGACGAAATTACCAGCAGTTGCCAGATTCTCCTTATTTCAAGTTTTTAACACCGGATCTTTGGATGTTCTTAGATAATTCAATTTTTAACTAAATAAAGCAAATGATGGCTCTTTGGAAATCTGGATTGCCGTCTACAAGTTTTATGTTTTGAGCCAAAGGTAATTCAATATCTAACGTACCTAGAACTGAACCTTACCTAGAGTCAGAGTGGGTATGCTCAATGATGAATTCATTGGTCTTCATGCCTATGAATTGATTGCATCCATGGGAGTGTGGACTACGGTCCTCTAGTTACATAGTTTCTAGCGACAGTGCCACGACTACACATATATACTGGTTAAAGACCTATAGCGACCAAAAGTGATCTCTTGCGACCATTTCATGATGATGGAAAGTCATTAAAATTTTCAATTCCCGTATGGTTGTTAATTGCTTCATTGATATTCTCAGGACCATTTTTGGGTTGCTATATATTCACGCGGGAAAATCTCAACTAAAAATGGAAAGTATATACTGTATATATTTGGACTCGTGAGCCTTCCCTGGATATAATTTACGAAATCAAGAATCAAGGGAGAGGATTTCTCAAGAGGATCACTTAAGCACACATCAATCAATATGGATCCATATTGGTTTGGTTCTAGTGAGGTGAAGCAGTACACCATTTCATGTAAACTGTACTCTGGAACTGGTATATGCAACCTCTTTCTGCCCTAATTTCTCCAAGTTTCTTAATTTATTTCGTTTTGTTTGCTTCCCTGTGGGAGGTTCATTACATATAACAAACTTAGGGTTAGGGTTAGGGTTTGAGATTTTGTGTTTCATTTAGTTGATAAGGGTTATTGTTAATTTCTTTGTATTGATAATGACTAGTAATAGCTATTATTATTGGGACATATGCTTGGTGATGATCTAGTTCTTGTGAGTTACTGTGTGCTTGAATCCTTGATACATAAGAACAATTGGTTATCAGTTGCTCTTTCTTGCCATCAGTGAGGCCTAATTTCTCCATCTAATGTTCTAAATTGTCAAAACATACTAGACTCTTAAGTACAACTTCTTATAATATTTGGAAAAGATTTGTGCAACCTATACATGTCTTCTATATGAATCAAATTTTACGATGCTGTATTGAATAATTTTCATTACTTACTGCATCCCAACAATTACCATTACTGGATACACCAAGCATGCTACACACGTCTGTTACAAAAGAAATCGAACTTACTGTTTTTAGTCTCTTTCCCTGAGTAAGCTCAGTATACATTATATTTGTTTCAGTTTCATCTTGTTTTACTTCAGTTCAATTCTTACTGTATGATATCCTTGTTTGTTTTAAGGAGAGGCTTGTGACGTTGAAGACATGACTAGCAATTCACAATCGTCTGGGGCGCAGGTACCTTTTAAAGTCCCCATTAACATGTAATCTAGTTTGATTTTCTTACCTTGAATCAGTGACTGATACTTTTTGTTTTTTCGTTAGGAGCTTTGTCCGGCTGGTCCTCGGATATCTGGCCCACCCATGTCTATGCAGGTAGATCTATTTATGAGCATTGATTCCTGTCCTCTCAGATTCTTTTAGTAGTTCCGTAAATGTTGGTTTAAATTTTCATAGTTTTACAGTTACGGCATGTTGGTTCTCAATAACAAGGACAACATTTTATTTTCATGCAGCAAAACTGGCCTGTTACATCAAATTCACCTCAGCCTTACCAAAACACCCAGATGTTAAGTAATCATATGCCCGCTGTAGCTGGCTCTAGAGTCATTCCTTCGCCATTTTCTGTAAGGGTTTTATAAGGATCGGAAATAACTTATTAGTTATCATTAATGGTTATCTCTGATCTAGTATTATTCCATGTTATGCAGTATGCACCATCTACCTATGTTCAGCCTCAAAATAACAATAATGCATCATCCCGTTTCTTGCCAATCTCTCAAATAAATACAGCAGCTGCACCTTCTGGTGGACAACCTAGGTTTTCATCTGGACCTATTGCTACAACAATGCAGGGACGGCAACCATCTTTTACAGCTGCTGCAGTTCCAGTTAGTCTCTTATCTATTCTTCTGACGAATGTGTTTTTGTTTTAAATTGTTCAATAGTGTGTGGTCTTCTATTTAAGTTGACTCTTATATGTGATCATTATAGTTTCCAAACATGTTCCAATTTTAATATTTGCTTGTCTTGTCTGCTGAATTCTAGGCACTGAATGTCCAACCAAATCCCTCCATTCAGTTATCATCAGATTGGAAAGAATACACGTCTAACATCGATGGTAGAAGGTATATGATTCAGTACTGTTCAATTGACTTATACATTGACTTGTGAAGTGTGCCCTTTTGTTTTGCTTTGGAGAAAACTCTAAGAATGTTTGATCTCTTTCAATGCCCTTTGTGATGAAGCATTCATGTTTAGGCACTTTTAGCAGCAGTTGAAAACTTGGTGATCAATTTACATATTTTTGGGGTGATATTCTGAGTATTGCATGTGCTTCTGTTTGTCAGATATTATTACAACAGGAAGACAAGACAATCTAGTTGGCTAAAGCCTGTCGAGCTAATGACACCAATTGAGGTGAGTGATGCTATTGTGTCTCATGATTGAACACTTCTTGTCTCCAATGGATTATTTTGTGGCATTCTGCTGAATGGCTTGGTAATGGTAAAAAGTGATTCCTTATTGTGGATGTGATCACAATAGTACACATATTTAAATGTTCACGCATTCATTTGAGTCTGCAGGCATTGCTACTTATTACAAAAAGTCAGTGATTTACTTAGACTGCATTGTCTCTTCACACTCTTTGGCATCATGTGTTTCTTTGTGAAACGTCATATACCCGATACACCCCATCTTTATAGATATCTATGTATCTACATTGAAACTGTCCTTAATGCTTTAACTTCTTGCTGTGCAGAAAGTTGATGCATCCACTGATTGGAATGAGTTTACTAGTCGAGATGGAAGGAAGTGGGTGGCGTTACCTATTATAGTTATTCTTTTGATTTCTTGCAGTTATCGTTTTTACGTTTCTAATCTCAAAAATGTACTTTTACTGTTAGCAAATAATTTTCACTCTTAAAATCATATACTCAATGGGAAACATTTGCAGGTATTATTACAATAAGGTTACCAAGCTATCTCAATGGAAAATACCTGAAGAATTGAAGGTCTATATATAAGAAATGGTTTGAGAAAACTTTAATTGACATTCTGCACCTTTATATTCTTAATGTTCTAATTTTATTCACAATTTCTAGTTGGCTCGCAAGCAAGCAGAGAGAGAATCCAGTCATGTGAATCAGTCAGAGAGTGCTGCGGTTTCTGAATCCCAAGTGTCTCTCACTAATCCTTTGCTCGAAGCATCTTCTGTACCATCATCTGCACCATCTGGGAAAAAAGAAAGCCCTGTTCCTGTCACACCAATTGTTGCTGTTGGAAATCAACCCGCTGTTGGAGCTTCTGGATCATCATCCCTCCCTTCATTATTTTCTGGTTTGTCAATAGATGCTGCTGGAGTTCAGTCTCCAGTTTCAACTGACGCTACTTTATCTAATTCTATTTCCCGAAATGGTGCAGTTAGAGCTACCACTACACAAGCCACGTATGTTCATACTCCTCCTATATTAAAGATAGCTTATTATGGGTCCAGATGTGTTGATAATTCTCTCTTTATGATCACAGGTGTATTTCAGACATTGCAAGTTCTTCGGAAGGTGGAGCTCCTGACCAAGATTTAGAGGTAATCCAGTTTATGTCATGGTCTCTTATGTTATGTGCCTGGTTGTCTTTCTGCCTGTTTCTCTTTCCCTCTCTCTTTATTTACCTCCTTTTTCAATTACCTTGTTTCTTTTTCTACGACTAGTTTGTATAGTACTTTAACTCCGTTGTAGCTTGTTTGAACTTTTCTAATTTGATGTTGATGGGATATGCTGTTAGGAAGTAAGAGAAGGAATTGCAAAAGTCAATGTTACCCCGTCTGGGGAGAAGGCAGTTGAAGAAGAAACCTCAGTTTATGCAAATAAACAGGTGCCCGGAAACCTATATTTCTACGAACATATATATGTTTGTTTTTATACATGATGATAATTTTTGAATCTGCTTTGCATTTTTCAGGAAGGTGAAATTGCGTTTGAAGCGCCTTTGGGATCTGCAAACGTGGAATCTGACTGTAGCTGGGAGCTGGTGTAACTTGGGAGGCCTGAGCCATATACCTTTCCACTTATGATTCCCTGGAAACCCCTGTTGAAGGAAGAACTCCTGCTACATTCAATTTCCAGGAGGACCCGAATCAAAGATCAAAAGATTGACAATTGAAGAAAAAACTTAGCTGAATGAAGAAAGCAGGTGACGCATAATCTCTTTTTATTTTGTGATCATTAACTTCATTAAACTGAAAAATAAGTGGTAGTTAAGCGAATGCCTGGAACAATGTTGTTCGCATAGGCTGCCAATGCAAAGCTTAATAGAACCAGAACTAGTAAAGGGACACAAATTTTAGTTCCAATTGGTAGTGTTTGTCAATAGAGCTTTGATATTATTGTTTTGTGGCTTGCGAATGAAGCAGTTTTTTCTTGAAATTTGTGATTGGGGATAACTGAATGATGATGTAATTGAGGGATGGTTAACTCATATGGCCAAATTATAATCATCAGTCTCATACATTGACAGATTTTGGATCATGTCATTCTTGATGCTATCAAAATATCCAGTATCATGTAAATTAGTGAGAAGTGAGTTTCTTCGTAATACTTATGCACTACCATGTGCAGTTCACATGCAAACTCAAGCTTCCTCTGCCCTCGGTGGTGTGACTGTGAGCTTCATACTCTATCTTAACCATGATTAATCCTGTCTCACGTAACACAACAGTATGGGCTCTAGTAATAACAGGGCTTGCTCATTGCGCTGTAATAAGTATCCAGTAAGATTAGTCCAAAAGGACATTTTAGTAAATCAGACACACATTTGCTTGCACTATAAATGAACCAAACCCTAGAAATTCCATATATATTCAACAACAGGAGGGCGGAAACAACCTGCAATGTGACTGAGGCCGCCGGTGTTGAGATGTGAGAATTTTCCGTTTCCGGAATCAGATGGGTTCTTATTTTGGTATCATGTTTAAAGCTTTACAAAGACACCTTGGAGATCAACATAGAGAGACACAGACTTTCGAATCCTCACATAATGATTTCTTCTCTCAAGATTAACAAGTGTATGTAAAGAATTTGTCGAGAGTGGAAACCCACCTGTAGTGTGACAGGAGCCACCGGTGTTGTGTTTAGATGTGAGAAACTGTCGTTTCCAGAAGCAGATGGGTTCTTATTTTGGTATCCTGTTGAAAGCTTTACAAAAACACCTTGGAGATCGACAAAGAGAGACACAGATCTTTTGAATCCTCACACAATGTTTTCTTCTCTTTTGAACAACCATTGTTAGTTTGTTACAAATATTTAGTGAAGATTCACTGTATTAGTGATGTAAATTGCATAAGTGCTTTTTATAGGAACTCTGATTGTAATCAGCTAAGTGATGATAGTGCTATTCAATGTGATTCTTTGTTTTCGCTTGCTCTATTTTGTCATCGGTTCTGAGCTGCATCTGTGATAGTGCTGCAGCAGCTCCTTACCCAGTGTTCAATAAAATTGTGGAATTCCCTTGACAATGTTTTAGTGCCTATAAATGTGTTAAATGGTGTTTGTGTTAACTAAACTGTTTTCTGTTACTTCCTTTTTCATTAAATAATTAATCACTGTACAAATGAACTTATTCATGAGTAACAGCTGATCTCTCTCTAAGATTATTGGCCAAATGCAAAAATCCGACGATGTTTGGATGCACTGAGATTTGAATGAATGGATATTCGAGACAATGATTTTTTCTGTTCATCAGCAGAGGCTAAACTACTCTCTTTTGTTCTACACAATATTTGTTCCACAAATTAGCTTGGAGATGGGAATCCAGAAAACAGAACCTGGCCACAAATCGGTTCGGGTTATACAACTAAACCAGTCTTAGTTAGACCAAGCAAATTAATGCTTCCCAACGCCACCATGGTGTACATGTTGTAGAGTTATAGTAATATGAAACTCCCAACGCCAACTCCAAGATTCTTATTCATTGATCGTAGTTAGTACATCCCTTCGAAGAGAAGAATACCGGTATTCATGCTTTCCGAAAAGATAATAGAAAAGTTCTTAAAATATAACTTTGGGCCTTTGCTCTCTTCGCAATTTGGTAAACAGTCTGGTTGGGAAGGAACAAAAGAGCATTTCAAGGTAAATTAATGTCTAATTGCAAAGTTATTGATGATGCAAAACTCCTACTGTTCAGTTATACTAATTCTGGGAAGTTATTTGATTGTTTTTCGTTAGACATGGTCAGTTATAGGAATTGGCAGGCTATAATCATCTTTACCCGCCAGTTTTCTTTCACTATGTATCATTTTCACTGCCAGTGTTTCACTTTCTTAGTGACTTCAGTTCGCCTTTTCTAATTCAGTTTTTCCTTTTGTCTCAAAAATTAACAATTGGGAGTCCTAACCCACCGTACCAAGCAATGCTCAAAGTTCCTACTTCCTAATCCGCCTAATGGCAGGTCAACTCCAACCACAATTAGAAACTTGAAAAGAGATTGATTAAAATCAAATTGAAGAACAAACAATGCCACTTGGGACTTTGAAAGCCGTAGAGGTAAAACTCAATGTTCGTTTAGTCATTCATTCATTCATTAGTGGCTTCACCTGCCTCCACTACAAGAAAAAAGGCCATTAACAACGGATATATGACAACGTTTTGTCTAACGTTGCAGAGAAGTAAGCTTCAACAACGTTTTCTCTTTGGAAACGTTGTGGTATGCTATGGCCTCAAACCAACTGTTCGGGAAGGTAATCTCCAACAACGGTTTTCAGAAAACGTTGTCATCCTTATATTCTCACAACGTTTATTGTGTATTGTCAAATCGAAATTCAATTTAGACGAAAATGTTAGTAGGATTTGAACTTCAAATCTTTGAATCTCACTGGTATGATTGTTAAGACGAAGTAGTGATTGTTCTCACAAGCAATCTTTAAAAAGTTTTAGTCGGTCTCCTCCGAGCCTTTACTTGATGATTAAATCCTTCTTACTTCAACCCCCTTTAGATTTTTTTTTACCTTAATCTCTTCTTTTTTCTCTCTTGGGTGGGAAATCTTCTTATACCTTTTTCTGGGAAATATTTCCCCTTCGATTTGATTGGAAAAAAAAAAAACAAGATTGACGCAGAAAGTTGCGATTTTAATCCTTCACAGAAAGTAAAAAAGGAAAAGGTTTGCAATTTTAATTAGGCTACCTGTGTACTTCGGGTGTAGTTAGGCGTGCGAATAGTCCTTAAATGAACGGCTAAGATTAGGGAAGGAAATTACCACTTATCATCATTTGTACGTGCAAGATATTCAGCTGGTTAAACATCTAACGTTCGATGAGATAAAGCCTAACAAAATATTAACAAACCCTATAGTCCTTAAAATGTTAAACTCTCTCACTTGTTATCTCAGATCTCAATCTCCCTCTGCCGCCTCTTTCTCGATCTTCCTCTCACTTCGTTAAAACCACTAACAACTCTCTCTCTGAATAATCACCAAACCATCATTTTTGAAATTATTATTACTTGGGTTTTATGCAAGTTATTGTTGTTCTTGATGGTAGATTTGAGGAAGGATTGCGTTCGATCTTGACTGCTGTTTAGCTTGCCGATAATTGGATCTGATAATTGGATCTGATTAGTTATGGTACTGAGGTCTTGTTAGAGGTCAATTTCAGGTTCACCTATCACTGTGTAAGATCTGGTTATTTTTTTATTTTGAATCCGATTTATCTCAATGGAATTGTCTCTACCATTAGATTGCGATTTTCATCTTTGTTTTTATATGATTCAGTTACTAAATGATATTTCTGTGGGTGATTCTCAGATTTGAAAGATCGGATTTGTCCAGTAATTTTGATGTATGAAAAAAACTGCCATTAGCAGGTATTATTATTTTGTTTTCCTTTTCAATAAAGGTGTAATTTTTTGTTTTTCTATACATTATTGGGTTCAGTTTATGGGCTGACATTTGATATGAGCTGATGAATCTGAATTTTTATTTAAGTTGTCCATCAAAAAAAAAATTTTAACACTGCCATCATTGTTCTTTGTCTGCAGTTTTTGGAGTCTTCATGACCCATGGACAGTGAGATAACTTTGGACATCGGAAGAGTGTAATGGGAATTGCGAGAAGCGGCGTATAAGACCGATGCTTCGGCTGAGGAAGTGAATTACATTTTATGATCTTTGTATAGATGCTTAGGCTGAAGAAATGAGTTAAATTTTATGAACTTTGTATGTTGGATTTGTATGTTGGATTTGTATGTTGGATTTAATGTAAACAAGATAATTAATTTTGAGGCAATGAAAATTATGTTTTCTTAAATTCTTTTCTGTATTTTTTTTTTAAGATCTAATAATATTTTGACAACGTTTGAATATGTTGTTGAGGATGCATCCTACAAAGGAAAGTAACACTAACGACAACGTTGCCTGCAATGGAAAAGAACCGTTGTGGAAGTAATGGTACCTTTGACAACACGCAGCTAGACAACGTACTGAAAAACGTTGTCGTACAATTTCGACAACGGTTCTGGTGCGTTGTTACTGGGTATTTTTCTTGTAGTGCTCTCACCCTGTAGATGCTTGTATACAGTGATAGTTGCTTCCACTCCTAATTTGTTCTTAAACACTGCAACTCTGTGGTTAAATTCCAAAGAGTAACAACTTTATGGGGTATTTAACCGATGGTACCTAGCAAATGACCAATTACCTTCGGTATTACAGTACTACACTTGCGAGAAAGGATACATATATACCCACATATGGAAGGGAGTAGCGGATCCCGTCCTTTTGTAATAATCAAGGAGGTCACTTTTGCAAGGCCATTTGCCTTTGTTTCCATCATTAAATGCTATTTTTATAGGACGGCCCTTCCGCAACCACCACATTTTTATTTCCATGACCAGAGCAGTTTAAATACACAGGGTCCAAAGGTAGCTAACTTAGTTAATATTCTACAATTGTCATGGGTCCATGTTACCGTTGCCATTATTAAACTTAGGCTCGCTAAGCTAGTTACTTGATGAGGAAGAACAGTCCTTTGGAGCAATCAACGATTGGGACGGAGGGAGTATATAAATAGGGAATTGCTTTACTTGGTTCATATAAACATCTATAACTAGAGAAGTGGTTATAAACCCAGCTATTTATATTTTGTCCATCGATCTATCGTCGTCAACTAAATGATGAAGGTAGAAGTAGTTTCGAAAGAGAGCATCAAACCTTCTCGTCCGACTCCTCATCACCTCAAGTTCTTCAAGTTAGCATTTCTTGACCAGCTAGCTCCTCCAGTTTATGTTAATGTCCTTCTTTACTACGGTCAAAATGATAAAGCCAAGAAGATTGTCGATACAGATACTCGTCTCAGTGTAATTAAGAAATCTTTAGCTGAAACACTAACCAAATTCTATCCCTTAGCTGGTAAGATCATCGACGATGAGTTTATTGTGGAATGCAATGATGAAGGTGTGGACTATATCGAAACCAAAGTGAGTGATGGTTCACTTTCTCAACTTATCCAACACCCTAATGTTCCTGAACTGGTGAAGAAATTCATTCCTTCTGATCCCTACAGTATGGAAACTTCTTCTAAGAAATTAGTACCTCTGTTAGTCCAAGTAAATGTTTTTGAGGATTGCGGTGGAATTGTGGTTGGTATCCGTATCTCACACAAGATGGCTGATGCATCTTCACTCACCACTTTCGTTAATGACTGGGCTACTGTGGCTCGTGGTATTGCTTCTGGAGACCATGGCGAACAAATCAAGGGTCCTTCTTTTGAATGGCAATCTTTTTTCCACCGAGAGACTTAATGGGTTTCAAACCCTCAACCTTAATTTTGGGAGATGAAGTACTGGTGACAAAGAAGTTTGTTTTCGGGAGTTCCAAACTAGCTGAACTCAAGGCAAAAAGCATAATTGTCAAAGAAAATGACTATGTTCCTGATCACCAGTGTCAGCCAACTCGTGTTGAAGTGCTGTCGGCTTTTCTGTGGAAGTGTTTCCTTTGACATAGATCAAGCGAAAAATAAGGGAAGTGCTCTTCCAAAGATATAACTGGCAACACATACGGTTAATGTGAGATCAACGATGGTTCCATCAATGCCAACAAACTTCCTTAGAAATGTATTAGGTATCTCAGCTGCGTCCATCGTGATGAATAACACGGGCGATGGGGAAAATGGTCTGTATAACTACCCAAAATTGGTAGGAGAAGTCAGGGACTCCATAAAGAAAGTGGATGCCGATTACGTAAAATTGGCACAGACTACAGATGCGCAACTGATTGCCTTTGAGGCGATGATCCAAGCTAGTACAAGTGGCCAGGCAGTAATGCTAAACTTCAGTAGCTGGTGCAGGTTTCCATTATATGAATCAGATTTTGTTTGGGGAAAACCAACATGGGTGAGCACTGCTGCATTAGCTATGAAAAATATGGTTATGTTAATGGATACTAGTTATGGAGATGGAATTGAAGCATGGGTGCACTTGAGTACAAAAGACATGGCACAATTTGAACGGCATGAGGAACTCCTGACATCTATTTTCACTTAAATGAATTCTAGAACGACCGATCTTCGTCTTGGTTTGAATTTCAAGACCACATTTCTTTATTCCGTTTAGTGGTACAGTTTGACGATATGTCATATGTTACTGATATGTACATACTGTCAGGAATTTAGCCGCTCTAAAACCTAGTTGTCAGTGAAATCTCTTAAGAGATGCTGACAATCGCGGAAATCCTAGAATCTTGAGATATTATGGTGAATAATAAGTAAACCAAGCACAAAAGATAACAAAGAACGAGAAAGTAAATCAACTCAAAGGACACGCAAGATTTATAGTGGTTCTTAAATATCCATACAACTTGTATGATATTTCTTACATCCACTTCGAGCCGCACCAACTCAAATCCACTATGAACGAACCAATTCAATGTAAGAACACCTTTGTGGGAGTTCCAGCAAAATCTAGGTTACACCGTGGCAATCCCCAGACGTACCTTGTCTCTTGCCGCTACCTGCCGAATTGCATATAGTTATTGCTGCCGTGTCCCAACTTCTAGGTAATGTGGACAACAACCGTAGAGCTTGAACTTCATCATCAAAAGTAATACCAACTTTCGAAAGTTGAGAAATTATTGACTTAAACTTCCCAAGATGTGTGGAAATCGTGTCGCCTTCTTGCATCTTCAGATTGAATAGTTGTTCACACAACGTAATCTTCCCCGAGGCTGATGACTTTTGATACAACTTTTCTAGTGTATCCATCAAAGTCTGTGTACTTGTAATCTCCAGTACGTTATTGTAGACTTCCTCCGTTAAACATCTACGGATCACGGCTACACACTTGCGATCAAGGACTAACCAGTCTGCATCTTTGGTTGCACCCTTGTTCGCGACTCCACTGAGTGGTTTACCAAGGTATTTCTCATACAGGTAGTCTTCCATCTGAGACTTCCAATACGCAAAATTCTTCCCATTAAAAACTTTAACTCTTGCTACCGTACTTTCGTTATTATCACCCATAACTCCCACTCCAATTGTTATCGGAGAAATCAATATCCTTGTCAAACCTAGACAAAACTAATTTCTCAAACAATTGCACCGATCCTAAAGCTCTGATACCAGTTGTCAGGAATTTAGCCGCTCTAAATCGGAGCTCTAAAACCTAGTTGTCAGTGAAATCTCTTAAGAGATGCTGACAATCTCTTAAGCTCTGATACCAGTTGTCAGGAATTTAGCCACATTTCTTTATTCCGTTTAGTGGTACAGTTTGACGATATGTCATATGTTACTGATATGTACATACTGTCAGGAATTTAGCCGCTCTAAAACCTAGTTGCTAGTGAAATCTCTTAAGAGATGCTGACAATCGCGGAAATCCTAGAATCTTGAGATATTATGGTGAATAATAAGTAAACCAAGCAAAAAAGATAACAAAGAACGAGAAAGTAAATCAACTCACAAGACACGCAAGATTTATAGTGGTTCTTAAATATCCATACAACGTGCATGATATTGCTTACATCCACTTCGAGCCGCACCAACTCAAATCCACTATGAACGAACCAATTACAATGTAAGAAACCTTTGTGGGAGTTCCAGCAAAATCTAGGTTACACCGTGGCAATCCCCAGACGTACCTTGTCTCTTCCTCCTCACCTAACCACGAAACCCTAACCCTAGATTTTTCTCTCAAAGGCTAGCAAACAAGGTTTCTCTAACACATGTCATACCATTGCCAACCCCCTATACACATCCTTATATAGGAGTCACGTTTCAGGGTTTCCCTTAGGTCTAGGAAACTCAAAACTTGGAGTAGAAGCAAAGAAAACCGACTCAAGGTTGATTAACAACCAAGTAAACTCGTCCAGGCCTTTAGCCACGCTTCTGCGCAGTCAAGCGTGGGCTAAGGCCCGTAAAACTGTGGTCTAAAGCCCAATCCGGGTTTCCCCACAATTTTACTTTGGACTTCTTCTCTTTGCTTGGGCTGGACTTCATGTCTTCCAAACCTCTCCATAAGTCTTCAATACACAACACATACTAGTTAACGATATCTAGTATGTACACCACGAATTGTGAGTTTGGCATTTATTTTGAACATATAAGTGTTTGGAATATGTTGTTTGAGGCGCGAGGCGAGGCGAGGCAGCAAGCCAGTCGCCTCACTCCTCAAACGCCTAAGCGCGAGTAAAGCACTCTTAGAAAAAAAAATATCGCAAAGGTAATGGGCTGGTGCATTAGCCGCCTTGGGCACGTTACAGCCAAGGCGCTTGCCCAGCAAGTCGTCCGCCTTTGGTGCCTATGTGGGCGCCTCGGGCACATTTCATAACTGGATTCCCGAAAGGGTTCAAGTGGCTTCCGAAAGTGCTTGTAGTTCACAGAGTACATAGATGGATTGTAAGAAACTCCATCTTAAGATCTTACCTGAAGAAATTATATTACAGTATGTCGTATGGTTTTTGTTCATCGAGCTTCTTGTTTGTGTATTTATCAATTCGTTCGAATAGTTGATTCGTATAATGCTTATCCAGCTTCTTCTTTGTGCCAACAGATATGTTACACCTTTAACTTTCACTCTGGTTTTGGTTGTTGATGGCCATATATATATTGGTGTTTCTGTTAATTTCCATTGTTGGATCGTGATCTGTATGAAGCATGTTGTTACCGCGATGTGAGGTTCATACTTTATCCGAACCATATTCAATCCAGTGTCACGTAACACAGTAGGAGTATTGGCTCTACTCTAGTAATGAATAAAAACAGGGCTTACTAATTGGGCTGAGATCAAGTATCCATTAAGCTTAGTCCAAGGACACTATAGTAAATCATTCACACATTTGCTTATACTATAAATGAACCCAACCCTAGAAATTCCGTAGACATTTTACACCCAGAGGTAGAGTGGAAACCCCGGGGGCCGCCGGTGTTGAGAGGAAAACCACTGAAGCGGAGTCACCAGCATCAAGACTGGTTCTGCGGGAGGAAGATTTACACATACTACCTTGGAGATCTAAAAAAAAAGACGCATCAGATCTATGAAAATGTCACACACAATGATTTCTTCTCTCAAAACTAACAGGTGAATTAACCTCTCTGGGGTAAAAATCAATCTTCCTACACTGTATAAGAGTTTTGGTATATGTCGGAACTCTACTTGTAAAGAGAATTTATATTAATGCAGATCTGATTTTGTTAGTGACTGTTTGTTTTCGATTTAACTACTAAAAATTCAAGTGAAATTTTCTAGTGCTGCTTATCTTATGGTTGCTCTATTTTCGCATCGATTATGAGCTGCATCAGTAGAAGATAAGTAGTGGTGCAAATGACTCATAACGAGTCGGCTCCATCGACCTTTGGAACATATATAGAACCTTATGCTATTGTTGACTCCGATCCACCAAGCACTTCGCTAACCCCGCAAATTATACGCTTCCTGCTTAAAAATTACTCATCTAGACTCAGTAACTCCGAGCATCACAAATCCCACGTCTACAGTATTCTGATGTGGAACACCCACTCATATCGTGTAATTGAAACCCCCAAATGAACCAACACTGTACAAGACACCCATTTATGGCACATAAATGAGAAAGATTGTTGAAGCAATCAACAAACTGATTGGCTCAATAATAAAGGTACTAATATGGGAATTACATCGTCTTCACGCCGTATTACATGTGCCAATCTCAGCTAGTGGCAAGTCTGTATGGCAAAAATTCGAACAAACTAAAAAGAACCTCCAAATGGTCGGGACTTGTGTGTTTGATTTACTCCGAACCATTTTCAGGGATCATCTGCAAATGGCTTCAAATGACAGTTTTTTCAAAGTGTATGGACATGGGTAACGGTATCAATGCCAAATTCAAGAACTATTCTTATTTTGGCTTAAAAGGTTAATTCTTTGGCTACACTGATCATTGGATTTTCATGGATTTTGGGTGCTTGCAACATGAAAAAATAACATGGATTTTCTTGAATGAAAAAACTTCTCCCAATCTCATAATTT
>JAJJMA010286078.1:0-11164 GCA_023529015.1 Papaver nudicaule | reverse complement strand
ACCTTCGGTTCCCATCGCTCCTCGTGATGGGGTAAAGCGCGTGGAGGGTGGATTCAGTACTTCGTCTTCATTTTTCACCGTGCCCCGAGTCTTAGGAAAGTGACACGTGGTCGTCGATATTTTGGTATTAACAGTTTGCCCCTTTTCTTTCAGTTATTACCAAGGGTAATTGTGGAAGAAAACCCTTCGCTTTCTGCCGCCACTTTCCCATGTCTTTATTATGTGGTCCCCTCCTTAGCTGGTGTGAGAGATTTCCCCTTGAATCTTGCGTCAGTTACTAATCATTCCTCGAGGCTATAAGTACCAGAGAGAAGATCTGAGTTTTAACTTCTTCTTCTTTATTTCTTCTGCCGCTATCGGTTTCCTCCCTCCTCTTACCTCTGCTCTTTTCTTCCAGCGAGTTCTACCAACTGGTTCTTGATTTTCTTCCTTTGGTGCAGTTACCAGATTCTTTCTTTAGGTAATTCTTCTGATGCTTTGCTTACTTCTTCTTCTTCATATGATAGCATAGATATCCTCTTCTATTAATTACTTGGTTCGTTTTCTTCTGCATGACAGTTGTTTCACCTTCCATATTTGTTCTCACCTCTCCTGTATCTTTGTTTTCTCATAACCATGACGAGAAAGAAGTCCAGGTCTTCAAAGTCCAAATCAGATACTTCGTCTCCGGTGGCCTCGGTTGAGGCGGCTGATACCAGTACTCCTCATCACGAAGTATCAAGGCTTGTACCTGAGGATCCAGAGAGTTATCGTCACATACCACTCGAGGAAATCAAAAGCACCTATTCTCTCGAGGGTTTCACGATAGAGTACTATGGCGAGGTAGATGTTTTGACTGAGCATATGGTTGCCAACTTCCCTTTTGATGAGAACACTCTTCTCATCACGGTAGGTCAACTTGTTGCTGGGTTAATTCTTCCTTTGTTCAAGCCTGATGATCCTTTTTATTTTGATGTGCGTCGAACCGTCAGATTCCTTCAAAAAGTTTTATTCGAGGAATCTTCCAGTAAAGTGGAAATTTCCTTAGACTTCTTCACGAGTGCTGGCTCTGTAGTAAAGGTAAATCAAGTATAAGATGTTATAATCCTTTTGACCTTCCGGTTAGTGACAACTCTTCGTATTATACTCCTGCCAATTTTAATGCGAAGTTGGGTGATGCTATCCAAACCACAAATTATCTTCCTTGGGGTGTTGGTCCTCGTCGTCTTAGAAATCCGAAAATCCCTTCGTTGTTGCCTAACTGTGATGATGTTAACCGTACCAAAACCCCTGGTAGAAGTGATATTTTTCCGAGAGAACAAAGGGTTCTTCTTGATCAGAATCGAAGATGGATGCGTACTCCTCTGAAGGTCGTTGGCCCTTAGTTTGCTGGTTTTAAGATTGATGCTTCGGGAAATAGAGTACCGAGGCTTTTGTCTGAGCTTCCCCCGCAGTATCGTAATTATATTGCTTGGACGTTTAACAAGGAATCTTCTATTGTGCCTCGGAAAAGGAAGGCTAAGGCTGACAAGGTGGCGTGTCTACTTCGGGGAAAGAAGGTGATTTCGCTCCGTTGTTGAGGGTATGGTTTTGATTTTGGCCTTTTGTGTTTGTGTTTTTTGTGTTTGTCAGTGTTTGTAAGTGTTTTCCCCCCAAGTCCATAACTTTTACAATGGTATGTGTTTTCGTAGTCGAAGAAACGTTCTTTGAAGAAAAAGCTTGGTGAAGAAGAGGAGAAAAGTACTGGTGGTAGCCCTCCCAACGAACTGTTGGAGGATGACCTTGCTGACGGTGTTGGTAAGGGAAAAAGGGCTGCTGTCATCTTTGAAGGAGAAGATGAAGATTATAGCGATGACGATGATGTTGACAGTGCTTCGTCCAAGCTTTCTTATGGTGGAGGTATGGATTTTGATGTTGGTTCCCGGAAGCGGAAGAATGATGTTAGTATTGAGGGTAGTGGTTTGGGTAATGTTAATCAGCCTATTGACCTAACCTCCGAGAATGAGAAGAAGAAGAGTAGGGTTGAAGGAAGTATGAGGAGTCCTCTGCAACACACTCCGTTGGCCAGTTTGCCTGCTTCGTCTTTTAGTTTGGTGAGTACTCCGTTACCTGGTTTTCCTCGTTTGTCTTGGGATGGTTCTACCCCTCGGGGCCCGGTTGTCACCTCTCCGTTGTTGAGTACTAGTACTTCCTCTGTCGTTCCTGTTACTCTTTTTAGTGGTGGTTTGGGTGTTTCCTCGTTGTTCAAGATAATTCCTTCTGCCCTTGCGGCTGCATCTTCGGCTAGTAAATCTTCGCTTCTAATGGAGTCAGACAAAGTATTGTTTGCATGCTGTTTGAGACCTCCGTCACATGTTTCTTCTGTGAATGTGCTGTTGGTGAGTCCCGAGGAGAGGTCGCATTTGGAGAAGACCTTGGAGTCTCAAGTGGCAAAGATGCAGGGATGATTTCTGGATCCTTCTCATCCTCTTTCTGTTGGTCCCGTACCTACGTTGGAGAAGGCCCAGGAAGTAGTAAATCAGCTCTCCGGCTCTCTCCCTGAGTTGAACTTGCACGCGGTGAGTTTCATTCCTTGGTGATGTTATCATGATTCTTCGTCCTCCCTTAGATTATTACTTATCATTTTGCTTTTCGCCCGTAGTTGTCTTTATTCGTGCGGAGTGCCACCCCGATGTTAAAGTTTTATCCAGCCAAGTGTGCGCAGCTTGAAGCTTATGCCACTCAGATTATATCTGACCGTGATAGTGTTGTTAAGAGTCTGAACAAGTTGAGGTTTTCCCAACATGGTAATGCTTCGTTTTCTAGGGTAGCAGAGCTGGAGAAAGAACTCGTGGATTTGAAGAAGAGTTTGAGCGTTGCCCAAGCTGGCAGAGAAGAGGCTCAGAAGGCTCGAACCTCGGCTGATTCCGCGTTAACCCAGGAGAAGCAAAGATCTACAGGTAAATAAGATCTTCCGTCTTTTTCTGTCCGTCTTTTTCCGTGTTGCTTGTATGTATATTCTTGCATGGGGATTGAATGTTCGTTCTCGTCTCCTATTCCTTACCTTATTCTTTGAAGAACTTCGTTCTGAACACAACGGATTCCGTCGTGACCTCTGGCATGTTGAGATAAAGAAAGATAGATACATATCCCTTAACCGAGGTCTTGAACTTGAGCTAGAAACTTCTCGTTCTTTTGCTACTGAGATGGTGAAAGAAATAGATAACCTTCGGGATTCTCTTAAGTTAAAAGATGAGTTGATTGCGAAGTTGAGAGGGGATAATGTAATGGATCAGCGTGCTGCTCTTCAACAGAGGCAATATGCCGATGCCCGACAAGATTTGGAGGAAATGGAAAAAAAATGGGCAACGGACGCCGCAGAGAGGAATACCTTGTATCTTAAGGTGAAAGAACTAGAACAGAAAATTAACTGGGCCGGCTCTTCGTCTTCTCAGTCTGCCCTTGCTTCGGTTTCCGCTGTTAGGGAATTTTCTGAACGGGTGCATAGGCTTTATACGCTTAATATTTCTTTGAGAGCTGATAATGAAATGTTACAATCTTCGCTTAATACCATGGAAAAGAAATATGAGCAGTTGTCCGAAGAATTCTCCTTGGTCGACTCCCAACGTATTGATGTTGAGCATAATCTTAAAATATCCCAGAGCCATGCCCAAGGTAGTTTAAGGCATGCGCTTTGATTGTCTTCTTATCCTTTTTTCTCCTTGGTTGAATTCTCATAACCTCTTATCATCTTTGCTTGCAGGGTTGGAGGAGCAGATTCATAGGTTGCAAACCCAAGTGGGTAATCTTTCTGAGAGAGTTACAATAGCTGAAGGCTTGGTTACTGAGAGAGATGTTACCATTGCCTCCTTCGGGCCTCGTGAAGAATCCTTGGTGAATGAGTCTAACTAGCTTCGTGAACAACTTCAGGCCCTTGAAGCAAATGTGAATGAACAAGCAAATGCCCGTGCCTAGCATCTGGTTTGCCAGTATGACCATGAATCTTCTGAGTTTATTAATGGCACTTTTGCAGCTGTTGAAGGTCATTTCAATACTATGTACCCAACTCTTGGGATACGTTTTTCCCGTGCCGAAGTACCTGATGTTTGATCTTTTTACCTTTTGACTGTTGAAGATGAGGATGGCCTCGTGTATTTGCACTCGTAGTTTCCTCTTTGGGACGAAGGTGGCCTCGTCCTTAACTTGTTTTCTTTTGTGTTTCCTTGTTACCATGGATGTTTAAACTTTTTGCTAGTAGGGCGGAGGTGGCTTCGTTCCTTTTTGTTGAACTTTTTACTGGGTGTAGGTGACGAGGATGGCCTCGCTCACCAGGACACTTTTCATCTTTATATATCATGTTGTTGTAGTATCTCCGTATTTGTGAATGTTTTCCAAAGCTTAAGACTACTGTTTTAACCCTGAGATAAGTGCAATTACCTCGGGGTAGGTGTGTCTACCCCCAAAATTGATAGGATTTTACTCCCCTCAGGTAAGTGTGTTTACCCATGTTTTCTTGGACTGGCCCTACCTTTCGACACCCTTGGCCAGAGGGAATCTAGGATAGCAGTCCGGGAAATAGGCTTTCCCGCAGTTTACGACGTTTGAGTATCTGTATCATCGGATTCTTACTTTTCACCTCATACGTATTAATAAGGTTCCTAGAGATGACCTGTGTACGGCAGGTATGCTCCTTGTCTTTGGCAATTGTTCTGTTGCGCTTCTTGCTATTTTTTTTGTACGGTGTTGCAATCACCCCTAAAAATGTCTATTGTTGGCGATTCTCCTAAAAATGTCTATTATTGTAGTCCGGTCGTCTGGAACTTGCTGCCGTCTTTGTATCCACGCGGTATTTTCCTTTGTCATGGTTTTAATATCCTTGTCTTTGTCCTTCGTGCGGACGGCTCCTTCTACTCCTTGAACACCCTTTTTCGTTTCCTGCATTAAAACAAAGTTTCTTTCCATATTTGCATTTCTCCGTACACCGTTGGGAATTTCATGTTTCGTCGACATTTCGACACTTCTCCGCCAATTTCGCAGATCCACCCTTCCCCCAATATTGCATGGTATGGGGTAGATGAATCAATGACAGAAAACTTTGTTTGGGTTTTCATAGACCCAATCTCCACCTGTAATACTATTTTTTCTTTGGTCGCCATCGTCGTTCCATAAGCGTCATTGATATACGTCATGGTGGGACCCATATATTCGTCTCTGAGACCCATTTGTAGGAATTTTTCATAAAATATGACATTATGTGTACTTCCTTCGTCGATGAGCACCTTCGTGGTGCTCCGTTCATGGATCGCCAGTGTCACCACTAAGGGCGCCGTAGTTGTTGTGTCTTCTTCGTGCTCCACATCCTTCGGCGTAGATAGGTTTGCCGCTTCGTCTGCTGTATCATAATAGCTTTCACCCATGTTCGGGACAAAATATCTCCGCGGGGTAGAAGCATATTCGCCAAATTCTCCTCGTCCTATGTACCCTTCGATGGTGCTACGTAGATGCTGACAATGGTCAGTGTCATGCCCCTGTGTCTGGTGATACTCATAGCGATCTTTGTGAAATGCTTTCTCCTCATTTTGCTTCCCCCTCGTGGATGGGTAAGCAAAATCGCTTCTTCCACCCTCCTTTTCGTAGTATCTTCGATGGTCTTTCTGTGAGGACCGTGTATGAAGCCTCTGTTGTCCTTCTCTTTCCGTTGGTGCCTTCTTCGCTCTTTGGTTTCTTGGACTTCTTTGCCTTTGCTCCTTGCTGGTACCTCTCTGTAGTCCTCCTGTTCTTCATTTTCGTGATGATTTTGTACCCGTTAGGTGGTGCGCCTTTTTCTTCCTCCCTTTGGGCATGGCTTCTTTTTCGAGTTACGATCAGTTCTCCTTTATTGGTACCCCCATGGATTTTTACCTCCAAGATGAATACCGAGGCCTTGCTTATGTCAAATTTTAAGCAATGCAAGTTGCTTGGGCATTTTTTCCTCCGTTTGGGTTATAGTATTATGACTTTCTCCGTGCCTTTCTTGGGGTATTACCTTCTCTTTCCTCCTGGTCTTCTTGTCCTGGCTGCTTCCTTCGTTATTAAGTTGGCTTTTGCCGCTTCTTTGCTTCATTATTGAAAAAGGAGGGGTACCGAAATACTACCAACTTTTCGTTTTGGCTCGTGAGTC
The DNA here is from genome assembly GCA_023529015.1 of Papaver nudicaule. NCBI lineage: Eukaryota > Viridiplantae > Streptophyta > Magnoliopsida > Ranunculales > Papaveraceae > Papaver > Papaver nudicaule. The sequence goes on along the minus strand of JAJJMA010286078.1, from coordinate 5,046 downwards.
TTATGGTTTAAGTCTGGACGATCTCAAAAATCAATATCCAAACTTATAAATGGAGTTGTTAGACCTCGACAAAGATTACTTTGGAGTCAACTCGACAGTTATGCAATAACGTACTACTTGGTGCTTTAATTATAAATCAGAGTTATAATGCGGAAAAACCTCGGGACCTCGTCCAGTTTGAACACCGCCCAGTACAAACTGACTACAAACACTAGCCTACTATAAGACTTCGGTCTGGGATGTAGCAGAGACCAACTCAAGCCCTCCAAGCGAATTGGCTACTGTCGCACTCCTTACGTCTCTAGATCCCCCACAGATCGTCACGCACTTGATTCCCCCAGCTGACGTCCTTTACAGGCCTAGGAGTTGCTTTGACCGCTGTCAAAGGCTTGTGTCAGCAATACTAGCTTTTCAACCAAACTGTTGACGTATGGTGTAACTGTCCTCTATCAGTTTACCATACATAAGATGACTTCCTTCGGATTGTTAAATCCAGGTCATACGGAAATCTACTTCTTGAACCGGGGCTGACAAGCAAACCAAGTAAGCAATGCCCAATTCGAATCTACCTGAGTTATACACGAAGAACCACTTAAGGAACTTGTATAACTGGAGCCAACTAGGTCTTACAACACCGAGTGCAGCCATGCGTTGCTACCTTTCCAACCTTGTTGAGTAACGTATCAGTTCTTGAATAGCCGTATATCAGAAGAGACGGACTTTAGAATAGACAATAACGTGATCAGGTTACCAAGGTTACAGGTTAATCCGATTTCAACCAAAGATGGTTTCAATCTCCTACCTGTGCTTCCCAACTCTCAAGAGAAGTCTTTATAGTCGTAGGGAGTTCCCAGAGGAGCTGCAACCTATAGAGGATGACTATACCACAACAAGCATTCACCGAAGTGAAAAGAGTTTACGCTATCTTCCCTAAGGACCTTCACGTATGCTTGATGCTTGCGGTATTTGTCCGTAGACACCTCTATTTATAACACTCAATAAGATAGGTTGCTTTGGAATAAAGCAATCAATTACTTGTCCCACAAGTTAGGGAAACCCTAAACTTGGCAACCAAGTAATAGAGATTAATCTCAATTGGAATTCTTTTTAGAGTTATCTGCCAAGTGTTTTGTTAGCTCAAAAACACTTCAAGATAGAAATCCAACAGACCAGAGATAATCTTATCTTATTGACTCATTGAGGATCGTTAGATGGAACACAAACGAATTTATGTTTTACACAAGTCCATCTAAGAGATAAAGGAGTTTGGAATTTGACTCAGAGTGAAATTCTAAAAGAATCTTCACTAAATCCGACACCAGCAAGATGACTACCGTCAGGTTCACGTACTGGTACGCGAATAAAATAGCCATCTCGAACTCAGGAGAATTTCCGAGTTTCTGGTACGCAAACCGGTTCGTGAACCGTGCGCCTGTCAGATTTCGTCAAATCTGGATTCCGCTGGAAGTACTGGGCTGAGCCAGAACTTAGACGTGTGTACGTCCTCAGCTGTGATCCATGGACTCTTTTCTCAAGAATACTCCTTTAGATTCATCCATATCCAACTAACAGTTTGCAAGCAAACCATTGCAATGGACACATGGCACCGAATCTATCTCATTCATTCTTGTACTCACAGTATTTGTGGGATCAAACACTGGTCATGACACAAGGCCACGTTACACAAGAATACGATCTCAATCGCTATTATCACTACTAAAGTAGTCGACTATTTCGAAAGAATAGAAAAAGTAGAAAGATGCAATTCTCTCGTAGATTCCACAGCCGCACTCCCCAAAACGATATTACCATGAAGCACAAGTTCAAAAGAACTCTCCCCCATAATATGTCATTCCATAAGGAACAACGCGACTACCTTCTCAAGCAAGGTTTTAGAATAAATTCTTGGGGTACAATTTTCACAAGTGAAATTGTAGATATGTTTTTCTATCCTAGCCAGTTAAGGTCAAATAGGAATTCAAGGTTTAATCTTCCTACTTTCTCATAGAGTTTTGGTCAACCATCGCCTTTAGAGAAAACATTAGGTTACTTACCCCTTCCTAGTGGTTGTAAGACTAAGAATTAAAGGTACAACATTTAATCTAGCGAAGTTCAACATTGTAGTCTACGAGGTACCTTATTATCAAAAATCGTCTCCTCTTAGCCATAAGAGTCAGAAGCATGGATTTTGATAATCTATCATGAACTGCTTTACCCGAACGGGTGGTATTCACGGTTTTTGCAATACATTCATAAAGATAATCAATTAAGATCAAGCATTGAAATCATCAATTAAGATTTTAATTTAATAACCTCGATTAATTGATGAAAAAGAATAATGCAATATTAAGCAAATCACTCATAGAGTTTAAAGTCAAGATGACTTAGGCAAGAATGCCTCTTATTCTTGAACAAATATTTTCATCTAGATAATGTAAAGAAAAAGTTTATTATTCAGTTACCTCCTTCTCTGGTTCTTCATAGGTAGTCCAGTCTTGTTCAATGGCAGCTACTCTTGAGGTGAGGTCAGTGATGAGATTGGTGAGTTTGTTAAACTCCTTGCTTAGACTTAAAACATGTTCAAGAACAATGTCAAGTTTCATATCAGACGCCTTTCTTTGTTCTTCAGATATGCATGGAACTGAGCATTGAGCAGATAATGCTATATTCTCTTGAGTCATACTAGATTCACTGTCTGAGGATTCAATTCGAATCTTTTTACAGGAAGGAAGAATGACAATCCATGTGTTGTCGTTCATCTTGCAGTTTAAGTTCTAAGGAGAAAAAAATTCCTTCTTTTAGACTGATTGAATAACCCTTCCTACTCTACCTTATATAAGGTTCAGACACAGAGTTTAGGATTTTCAAGGGTCAGGTTTTCGTTCACGACAAGTTGCGAACGTCCTTTAAACATCAGTTTTTGTTGAGGTAAAAAAGGACATTTTTAAGCATAGTGTGACCACAAAAGGGTACATATCATAAGACAATTTTTTACCTCGAGTAATAAGTTTAAAATGTCAACAATATGATTATTAGAGCATATATTCCTTTTGGCTTTCTCATAGTGATTCCAATGGGTCATGTTCTCAACTCTTGCCTTAGGGGGAATTCTAGAAGTAGCACAAAAGATGTTGGCATCCACATCGAGTCATTACATTTTGGACTCTTTTATTATGATGTGATAACACCTTTATATTATAAATCTTGTTTCGGCTCACTGTAATTTCAGTAAGCGTAAGATAGGTGCTGTAAGACAATTATGATGACAACATTGGTGATCATAAACCATCAGGACAAAGGATCACATAATCCTTTGAGCGTGGACACATCTCTTTTGGAGATCATTGCTCAACAATTATAAGAGATGATAGATTATTGTCTTATTTAGATAATAGGTAAATATTTGTTTATGCACTATCCCAAAAACCTTTATACAGAATCCTATTTTAGAATTTTTCTCGCTACAAGGATTACCAATAGCGAGAGTCTTATCTCTTATTGAGAAGGGGACACTAAGGTCATGTCTATAGGACTTAGTGAACTTCTCTTCTTTCTTTTAGAAGGGATCCACGAGCTGTTAGTAGAGGACATACCTGGTTTATCAGTCTTTTGAATCATGTCTGATAGATTCGTCTCCATGGAAGGAATAATTTTTCTGCAATTTGAAAGAGACAAGTTAATATTTTTCTGAAAACCAATGTGGACAGGCTTTTTATCCTCTATGATCTGTCTGACATGCCTTTTCTCAACCCATTTCTTTGCAGTCTTAGGTGAGGAAGGTTTTTTAACAGAAGCAATAACTGTAGGTCGATATCCAAGATCACGAGTGGGTCTCATGTGAGACAAATTCTTTGGAGAAGTTCTACAATTATTCACTTTTGTCACTTTCAGAGAGAACTCCCTTTGAAATAGATAGATTGTCTATCTGTTCCTGAGTACAAGGTTATCTTCTCTTAACTGTTGAGTTTCAACGTCATGAAGATACATTATACTAGAAAGAGAATGTCTTTCAAAGTTCTAAATACGAGACTCAAGGTTTGACAATTCAAGCATGAATCATTCCCTGTCTGCTTTTTGTTGTGGGTCAAGTTCCTTCGTTGGAGAAAGCCCAGGAAATAGTGAAGCAGTACTCCGACTCTCTCCCAGAGTTGAATCTGTATGCGGTAAGTTTCTTTCCTTGTTGATGTTGACATGATTCTTCTTGGTTCCCCGAACTTGCATCTTACCAATTTCCCTTCTGCCTGTAGTTGTCTCAATATGTACGAAGTGCTGCCCTACTGTTGGAGTTTTATCCAGCTAAGTGTGCTCAACTTGAAGCCTATGCTACTCAAATTGTTTCTGATCGTGATAGTGATGTTAAGAAGTTCAACGAGTTGCAGTATTCTCAACAAGGTACTACCTCGTCTGCTAGGGTGACTAAGCTGGAGAAAGAACTAGTGGATTTGAAAAAGAACTTGAGTGACGCCCAAGCTGACAAGGAAAATGCCCAGAAAGCTCGAACCTCGGCTGATTCCGCGCTAACCCAGGAGATACAAAAATCTGTGGGTAAGCCTGATCTTCTCCCTTTTATGTCTGTATTTCTCTGCTTTGCTTCTATGTATATTCTTGCATGGGGACTGAATATTCGTTCTCGTCTCCTCTTTTTGATTTTCTTCTTCGAAGACCTTCGTGCTGAACGCGATAGATTCCGTCGTGATCTCTGGCATGTTGAGATAAAGAAAGATAGATACTTGGCCCTTAACCGAGGTATATAAAACGAGCTAGAGACTTCTCGTTTTCATGCTACTGAGATGGTGCAGAAATAGATAATCTTCAGGCTTCCCTTAGGTTAAAAGATGAGCTTATTGCAAGGTTGAAAGGGGATATGAATAAAATGGAACAGCGTGCTGCTCTTCAAAAGAAGAAAAATGCCGATGCCCGACAAGATTTGGAGGACATGCGGAAAAAGTGGGCAAAGGATGCTGCAGAGAGGAATTCATTGTATATCAAGGTGAAAGAGTTGGAACAGAAAGTGAATGGGGCTGGCTCTTCTTCTTCTTAGCCTGC
>JAJJMA010286068.1:0-10579 GCA_023529015.1 Papaver nudicaule | reverse complement strand
CCAAACACGGTTATAAAGCCTCTTTATAACTGTTCTCCAATGTCCTCCTACTCATGCCACACATCCTTATGCCATACAACTTTAACCGTCAATATGAGCCTTTACCAAGCCATGCCATGCCATTTACGCCAAGGCCATGTGCCACACTTGGATGGAAGCTACAAACAGCGTGCACACATGCTATTAAGCCTTCTAAAGTAATGCATAGATTTGGTTCACAAGCCTTAAGCTTCCTTGCTACCTTTGGCCGAGTACGGACTCGCAATAACGTGTTTGGCTGCGCCATTGTCTCTCATGCATTACCAAAGCCTTGGCCAAGCTTTGGCTTAATGCCAAGGTCATTCTCCTGACCTTTTCCATGTCCTTGATTTCATCCTTGAGCTGGGCCAACTCAAAATCCTCGGACACTTGACATTGACCAATCAATGTCTCGTACATATCAAATGGCCTTCATTGTCTTAGCCTAACGTCGCTTCCTTGTCGGACTAATGAAGCTACATTTGCTAGGCCACTTGTGCAGAGGCTAACTATTTGAGACGAAGACCATTGAAAATAAAGACCTGAGCTTACACACTTGATATCTATCATCCTCGTCGAAAGGTTAGAAAGGTTGCCCTTTTGGTTTCATATTTACTAATTCTATCAAATAAATAGTCTACGATATTGTTTATAGTGATTTCGAAGGATCAAAGACGAGTTCTGTTGGCACTTAGTTTTTCCTAGTGACCAACGCATAAGAACAATGTGGGAATGAAGCTAGTTCTTGAAGTAGTTTCACATGAACGCGTTCATATAAAGTTCAGAAAACTCCTGAACTCCGAAACTGCTCCATGAACGCGTTCATATAAGCCATGGATAAAAACTTCCTTTTGGAGTTTTTGCCTTATTTGAACGGATTTCTGAACTCGTTCTTATTAAGGCCCATGGAGCTCTTGCCCACAATAGTCTTTCACGTTCGTGTTTATTTACATGGTCCCTATAGCATGGTTTACTTGCTAAGCCATTGCCATCCTTCGATTTGATCAAGGCGAGTCTTCTCACGACCTTTAGGTTTTCACCAACGGGTTAGAAGAAGATTGAGTTGGACCTCATAGCAAGCCTATGGACTTTTCTATGTTCGGAAATTTGCTTGATCCCTACTTAAGGTTTCTTAATTAAAGCAAAGCCTTTCTTGAAGATCAATATAAATAGATGACCTTCTACAAGATACAAACCAATCCTCTACACATCTGTGTATCCTTGCATAAAGGTTGGTCGTCATCTCGAAGTCCTTTTCTTGGACTACGACTATTGGAAGACTTTACTTGAGGATCATGATGCACACGTCTGAATTAATATTCCTGATAATGTATATTAGGTTGATTGTTTTGTTGCAGTCAATTCAATCAATAAATACCAAAGATTTTGTAGAAGCTTCGTACGGCTGTACTCAGTGTAATAAGTCCTAGAAGCTCCATAATGCAAATTCACGAACTAGGTCTTGAATTAAGGTCGGCATGCGTTGCGAGGTAAAGCTAGTTAGGCTAGATCAATAAGCCCTAATTAGCATATCGATCAATTTCCATTAACCTTGACTTTAAGTCTAAAGAAAATCACATATTGTATTATTTGTTGAAAGAAAAATCGAGTATAACCAGGCGTCCTGTTAGAGGCAGAGTAGCGCTACTCTTCACGAAGGGAAGTGGAGCAACTCCTAGGCTTGTAAAGGACGTCAGCTAGGGGAATCAAGTTCGTAGGCTTCTGGGGGAGTCAAGAGACGTAGGGGAACAACGTTAGCTGAATTGCTTGGAGGGTTAATTCAATCTCGATATATTCCAGTCTGAAGTTTGATAGTGGGCCAGCGTCTGTATTCGCTTAATACCGCGTGTGTTCAAATCTGGACTAGATCCCGAGGGTTTTCTGCTGGTTTCGGTTTCCTCGTTAACAAAAATTTTGGTGTCTTGCATTACTTTTACCTTCCGCATTATATTGTCTCTGATTTATATAATTAAAGTATTGCAAGTTTTTTGGTTAAACCCTTGAGTGAATCCATCTATGTTGAGATCTACAAGAACTCGTTCTTGTCTGTATTCAGTTTTTGAAAAGGAACTGTATTCGGGCTGTTGCTTGAATATTGATTTGTATGATCGTTCAAGTAACCTAATCAACTAGGTTCACGAATTCAAAAGTTGGTGGTGTACCTTGGTATCCTCTTCTTTTTACAACCTCCATATGATATTGGTAGGAGTAATATTGCATCTCAGGGTACATTGAATGATGTCGCTACAACTTATGGTGACAATGTTAGTAATAAACAAATAGATGATATGGTTCATGTTGTTCCACTTTCACAACCCATAGAGAACCAAGTATATTGGATATTATTTCTCTCGTTCCCAATAGTTTGCTAACCACTGTAATCTCTCCTGCTTCTCCGAGAAGTGAAACTATATTTAGAGTGGGTACGCACAATTCGCTTCAAGAAGCTAATCGGGCCATATAAGAATTAAACATAGGTTGTTAACAAAATATCTCATGATACTACTAGTTGTGTTATTAATTATGTGAGTCATGTTTCTTTGAAAGGGTCTCTTTTGGAAGATTAATCTGAGGAGAAAGGTGAGATATATTCCGAAAGAGCAAGAAACAGACAACGGATCTCCTATCAGAAGTTAGCATATCGACTAGTGCCGATACAAATAGATATAATAAACAAGCCATGTATACATATAATAATGATTGTGGTGACTACCTAATTTTTTCATCATCGTCGATATTGGATAACATGGTAGTAGAAGATACTCTTTCTCTTCTATCACATGGTTTTCAGCTTGTTTTGCGTGGTGCTATGAATAAAAATACTAAATCAAGATTGAGAATTTATTTGAAAGCTCCTGAAAAAGAATTTCATATGAAACACTTTGGAGAGATAATTGATGTAATTTCTCGTTTTTTTCGTTTTTTTTTTCCTCATCTTCTTTCTTAGGGAGGTTCTATCTTTTATTCCCCTCATTTTCTATTTTTCTTTGCATTTTATTAGTAAATTTAGCTTAAACAAAGTAATATGAGGAACTCTGGAAAGGTTGAAACCATACCCAATTGAAAGAAGTAAGTTATCTGATTATAAAAGCATTTCAAGTATTTGTAGCAAAACCATATTAGTTAATACCTTTGCGGCAATACCTCAGTATGTCACTCCGCTAGACCATTTTTTTTGAAAGACATGTATGATTTTATTTATAATATATGAGTGTTACAGTTATAACAGAGTACAAGGATTAACCTATACCAAAGATAAAACACTCAATCCCATCAGTCCCTCTAATTCTAGTCGAACTCAAAAGAAAAAAACATAAAACAAAACAAGTAAAAAAGACAGACTAAGAGGACAACGGACAACCAGACTAAGGATAACAACCAAGGAGAACATGAGAAAACCAAGAGCAGCAAGTATCCAAGAACATCACAACTCCATGAGGCGTGAAGACTGTAAGATCTTCAAGGAGGACATCCCAGCTGAGAATCCCAGAAGTGCGTATACGACGAACTGACAAAGTAACCAACAAACCCATCCATATCCGATGAAAGAAGCAATCCACCAAAGCGCAATGTCCATGCCTGTTAAAACTACCAAATCCAAGGTGCTCCAATAAATGAAGTGTGCAGTCCCACTCTTTGAGAACTATCAGAAAAGGAGCCATAATCCGATAGTTCCATTCCAAGGTGTTCATTTGTTGTGCGAGTGTTGGCCTCCACCAAACACTCGCAATTCTGTCAGAAAATTATCTTATGGAAGATCGTCATCCACTGCCAAATCTTGAATCGAGAGCTTCCATCCGGGACTCAACGTTGAAGCAGTAGGAGAATTACACTCAGTACCCCTATTATGAAGAATTGAAGTTGATGTATTACCACCTTCAATCAGTTGTTGAGCTTGATCGAGTTTCCTTGACTTGGGGTGGAGGCATGGGAGCACCTGAATCCGAGTCATCCTCCACAATGGTTGAAGAAGCATTGCCAGATTCACCCGTTCTTCCTCTTCTTGAGTACATCTTCAAGGTTGGAGGTGCATTGTTACCTTCATGTCCAGTAGTATAAGCATTGTTATTCACCTGTGAGTGTGCACTTTGAATGTTGATCTTGCAGTGATCAAAGTTCACCGTCTTGTTTCCTTGAGACTGAGTTCCTGCAAGTCCCACTGAGACTGCCACATCTTTGATTTCCAGCTCCTTTTTTTCTTTAGTATGGGAGCAGTTAACCAGAACTCTAGAAATTCCATTGATTATCGAAACCTGCAAGGAAATGTTAGCATCTTGGTTGCTTAGGAAAAGCATGACTCTGTCAATATACTCCTTGAGGAAAAACCCAGGTATAGATCTCCTAAACTTGGGTCTGACAAGTAAGTGAGCTCTGGATGTTGTGCCAACTGGGTGCTTGAAGAGTGTGGGTTAGTTGGAATTCGGTTAGAAAGCCTATATACAGAAGGTCGGGGGTTTAAACAATCTGTATTCAATCCTATCTTGGATACAAGCACCCCAGAGAGAACTGATTCCTGAGCAATAACTTATCAATTTGCTTGTCCTTCTGCTTTCTTAATCTTTGTATATGATTCAGATGAGGCATAAGCGTCATAGTGACCTCCTTATCAATCACCTGTAGGCCAGTTGGTGTAGTTGCAACATGAGGATCTGGAGTAGTACTCATGAGAATCCATTTATAGTACGACCTTCCAACATGGCCTTCAAATTGAACACCTTTCCCTTTCTACTGAAATCAAATGTGCACTTGGTGTAGTACTAGCAGTTATAGGTACATTCTGGTTGAAATCCCACTAAAGAGGTCCCTAATTAGTATTATGTTTTTGCCTTAAGGATATGTCATTCTCAAGCCTTGGAGTGACATCATGAATGGTAGTATGGTCGATAACTCATTTTGGATAGGTTGGGCAAGAGAAAACTGTAAGGCATCCCTATTGAATCTCCTCATTGCACTACCAAGTCTATCAAATGGATAGTACGGAAAAAACTGCCTCATTCTGCCTAATTCAGAAGTACAGTCCTTATCAGTGTGATTGATAAACCCACAACGGAAACAAATGGCCGGTACATTCTGGTAGACATATTGTATCCATACTGGCTTCCCCTCAATTTCCACATAGAATCCAGGCATTACCGAAGTTTTAAGGTTTATCTGGATTCTGACTTCAATAAGTTTCCGATTAAGCTTTAACTCAAGCCCAATCCCATTGTGTGAAGCCTCAATGACACTTTTAAGGTATTCTAGATTGAAGCGACAGTTTGGGGGTGATGAAATTTGGACCCAAAAATTACCACTAAGGAAACATGTAGATGAGAATTTGACAAATAAATCCCAGTCCTCAACAAGTTAGAGATTACCGTTGTGGATCCAGTTTCGCTGTGCTATAATGAAATGCTTGTGCTCAAGGTTAGCGAGAGTCACCTGAAACATTCCTGGATGATTGGTAGGCTTCACCAGAAGGACTCTCACTGGGCTCCATATGTTTAACAAGATTTTGTGGAGGTTGAGATTTACCGCAGTTGGAACACAAACTTTAACTGCCGCGCTTTGATTGGTTTGTTGATTGAAGAAAGTTTCCATGTTATCAAGTTGGTTGATGACCGAGTTTTGAATCAGAGAACCTTGAAAGTTACTGTACGAATATGAATTCCAATACTTAAACTCGACTGAGTTTTTATGAGAATTGAAATTCTTTGAATTGGTATAAAAAGGGGTCACCGAGTGATATTTCCCTCTCCATTTACCATAGTTTCGACAATTAAGATTCGTCGAGGGGAATAAATGAGGGGTGGTGAGAAAATTAACAGTCGGAGGACTTAAATATTAAGGGAGTGTAATTGGTTTTCTCTCGAGAATTTAGTCTAATACTCAAGATGGTTGAAAATCCAGCATGCACAATTGATAGGAACCATGCAAATAGAGAATTTATTGCAGTTAACTGGAAGATTTTGAGAAGAAATGAGGGGCATAACCGCTTGAACATGGACGGAATCCTAACCGTGAACGGTTGGGATTGAGTTTGAAAGGTCTTCATGTGAGTGAAAGGAAAAGGGAGGTGCGAACAAGAAAGAAGCTCAAAAATCAATAACTAGCAGAAAATAAAATAAAAGAGGGTAATCAAGAGATCACACCTGAAGCTTGCATGTACAAAATTAAGACTACCCACCACCAAAGCTTATGACCAGATACTGAAGGATCGAGATAACCGTACGTAGAATGGACATGCAAGGATGGCAAAGCATCTAGGGATGGTAGACAATTGAAATAAGAGAAGATTAGTCGAAATTCTCTCTGCTAGACCATAATGAATCCACAATTTTTGTTTCTATTTTAGACAAAACATTCAGTGTACCACATATGTAAACTAGCATAAATAAAGGCTAAAGTAAGACCTCTACATATAATTTTTAACCCCCAAAATTAGAGATACTCTAAGGTTTCTTACTTCAAGCTCTAGATCGAGTTGGAGTTCGTAGATCTCACGGGGGACTTTTTCTTCTTAAAACGATGAGACGATTTTCAACTCATTTATTTAGATAAGAGGACATGATTCTTTTTTGCTTGGAAAACTTTTTGATCATAGTCGGTATAATACAACTTGTAACCTAGTTTAAATTAAACTAATATAATTGTACTATTTTATTAGAGCACCATTATAACAATTATTATCCATGTTTAAGTGTGTAAGCATATACCTCAAAATAATTAGTGCATGGGGTGACTCTTTCATATTACATTTTGGAAAAGGATCTGTTGATGTAGTTATCTTAACATTTTGACATCAAATTGCTTGTAGAACACAGACGATGATAAATTCGAAGTTAATTTTTCAGTTACAAATTACTTTCTAAGTTTTTTACAAAACATACAACATCATCGTTGGATATATACAACATCACCATCTATCATTTTGAACATTAACAAATAAAATTAATTTCAAATACATACTCCAACAAGGCATAATTGATATAGACTGATACCAGTTTTGATATAGCTGATACCAAACCATATATGACAAACTAATCTAAACGGTCTTGGACCGTCGGATAATCCAAATGGTATTAACCATGTGGAAATACACAATAATGTATCAACCTATATCAATCATGCAACAAGGGCCGTTTGGCAAGCCAAGGGCCGTGTGACAGGCCAACCTTTGATACCAATACGACTATGGCACATTCCTTGATAAAGAGAATATGGCGGGTTGTTCCCCCTTATTATAGCTTTAGTACACAATATTTAATTTTTATTCTGGAAAACAAGTGGAATCAATCAGTCAAATCAAAACGGTAAAATGAAGGATTATATATTTTCAAGAAAATTATGATTGCAACTAAAAAAAAAAGAATTATTATGATTCTGATGATTAAGGTAGCCAAATGCCTCCTGCTAATTTAATGTGGTTCTTATCCAGAACCAATTATATATGCCCGATAGGACGTTGTTGAAACACCATTGTGGAACCCGTTAAGTTCATTAAAAGAGCATTATGGCGAAAGATGAAGAAGAATATAGAATGACCTCATTTTAATTCTTGTGTGAGTAGAGTAATGATTCATAGCGAGGATGTTATACTGTTCTTTAAGATACCTGGCCTCGAGTCTTTACGCATCTGGGTGCCGTCTCATATGATTTTGAAAATGATCAAGCGACATTTTCCGTGTATACAACGAATGCACCCTGGAATTGGCTATTCAGGTGAAGTAACAAAAGAAAATTAAAAGTTTGCTAGCTAGTAAGAAACTCTTGTGTACTTCTGTACCTCTTGAATTGTTAATTTGGATATGTTACAACGCAAATATATTAGGGTAAATTTCTAAAATGGCCACAAAAAATATGTCTAATGATTATGTCGGCCGTTTTTTGAAACACTTTTATAAAATGACCATTCCGTTATATTTTCCGTCTGGGCCCACCATAATAGTTGAAGCCATTGATTTAGTCAAGATTCTACAATGAAATTACTAACCTATCCTTACATTCACCCAAAGTAAAACATTCTTCTATCTTCTTCTACTCAGGCTTAGTCTAATGGGAGTGCTATATCCACCAAAAACTAGCATGACACATCAGCTAAATTTAGAACCAAGTCTAATGGGGAGTGCTAGATAGCAGTGCTAGATAACATGACACATCAGTCTAGCGCTGAATCATATAGCGGTGGGGCGCTAAATGGTAAAGCGCCAGATAATCTCAGCCATCAGATCTGAAATATATGTTATTAGCCATCAGATCTAATGAGAATATTCCTTTCGGCGCTATATGATTTAGCGTGAGTTCACTTTTTCGCCGCTAGATGATTGAGCGCCTAACTAGCTCTTTTACTTCCACTGCTACGTAAATCTGGAAAGAGAAGTTGAATTCAGGGAATAGACCACGCTTTTGGTGGAAGTTGAACTCCCATTAGACTTAGCCTCAGTCTTCGTCATAACCCGTCTTCTCCATCTCTAACTCCATAGCTCGTCTTCTCCATTTGCCTTAAATCTAAAAAAAATATATGTCTCTGTGTTTATTAATTGGGGTTTTAGCATCACTATTGTGTGGTTGCATTGGAAAGAGAATCACCGAATAATATAGTCCTTTGCTTATTTCTAGGGTTTGTTTGATTCTTCAATGGGTGGTTGATGATTATTCAAACAGGAAGAAGAAGAAGATATAGAAGAAGGGTTTTGATAATTATAATCATCACTACTGTGCGTTTATGTAATAATCAATGATTATTGAATCTCAAAACAAGAAGAAACGAAGCTTCCATTGGTTCTGAAGATTAAAACATAGAGTTTTTTGGGGTTTATTTGGTTTGTGGGTTTGGGGGTCTAGAATTTCTGAAGTGGTGCAATGAATTTTGTTATAATTGTTGTTGCAAGTGTGTTTGTATTTTGTCGATTTTAATCTCAATATTCAGAGTGATTTGTGATTGATTTCTTGGTTTCAACTTGGGGATGAATTATATGAACTTTGAGTCCTGGTAGTGTTGGGAGATATTGGTTTTGTTTGGATTTGAATATTATGCAGGGAATTTGAATTTGGAGAAACAAATCGAGCCATCGAGAAGGAACCAGACCACCACTTGAGAGACGCACATAGTGTTTGATAAAAGGCCTAAACTACCAGTCTACACACAAGGGAATTGTTTTTTGGTTTATCAAATTTGTAACATGGATGGTTTTTTTTGTTTATCAAATTTGGGGAAGAAGATGCAAATATACAAGAAACTTGGGTTTATTTCGAATCGAATACTTAGTACAGAAACATCAGTTGAACAAGTGAGGTTGCTGTTGTTGTTTTAGTTGATAACTAGACATGATTATGAGATGTTTCAGTGTTTGTGTATGAATAGGATTGTGGGTTGTTGTATAAACATGAAGCTACTGCAGGGAAGGAGATATACAGGGCTAAGAAGAACACATCAAACTCATTCCTACTTCATCAGAGAGACACACACAAGGTATTTGTGGAAAGGCCTGAGTGTGCAGTTCTTTACAAATCAAGTTCACCAGCTTGAAGATACTCAGCTTTGCGCAATCCATGCAAAACGTGTGACCATCAGTAAGTAACAACTCTAATATGGAAGATTTTGTTCCATAATTCCTTTTTTGATTTTTCATGACATAATGCTCTTGGAAATATTTGAACATGGCAATTTTTGTTGAATATCTCAACTTTCTTTAATCAGCATTATCTTTTCTATATATAAGGCCTCCCGTAGAGCAACTGACGAATAAGAGAATAGGTGCCTCCTCCTCTGAACTGCGAAAACAAGCTTTGTAGCTAAAACTATGTTAGATCTTCTTCTTTTATGTGATACTCAGAATGGGACGAATACCCAATCTGTTCGCTAACACATCTGTACATTCAGTCTTGCAGCACCCTAACCAAACCTAAGATAAAGACTAATTCTGTCTTGATTAATCTGTGGGTATATTCAAGGTGTTATAATGTTGATGAGTCTGTTGTTTCAATTGAACTGAGTCGAGTTAATTATGAGTTA
Organism: Papaver nudicaule; assembly: GCA_023529015.1. Lineage (NCBI taxonomy): Eukaryota > Viridiplantae > Streptophyta > Magnoliopsida > Ranunculales > Papaveraceae > Papaver > Papaver nudicaule. The sequence continues at coordinate 567 of JAJJMA010286068.1, read as the reverse complement.
ACTCAATCAACCAACTCAGTCCTAGCTAGTTGATCCGAGGGACTTAAATGATTTTTCCATGACTAGATAACTGCCACCGAGGTGGTTAACTTCCGTTACCCGTTTTTTGAAAAAAACGGGAAGGAAAAGGTCAATATCGGCCATTTTATAAAAGTGTTTAAAAAAACGGCCACTTTGATAATTAGGCATATTTTTTGTGGCCATTTTAGAAAATTGCCCAAGATATTATGCTCAATGACTCTTGTGTACTATGTGGGGATGGCATGTACTCCACTGCACGTAAACGCTAAGTGCTGCCCAAAAAAGACTTTCGATTTGCAGACCAGAGAAAGTTAGAGTAAAAAGAGAGACTAGGAGCCACCATCAGATCTATCACCACATAAAATAGATCCACCTGTTAATCCTATGGTGAGGGGATGGCGCCACCTCATGGACTGTAAATGGGATGTGTTTTTTGGGCAACCTGTAGCCGCTTCCTCCACCGCAAGGTTGCACATACAGTTTGGTCTATGATGATAACTAACTCCTAGTGATCATGACTGGTACTCTGGTAGTAGGTATTTTCTA